>WOVY01010646.1:0-168978 GCA_013436015.1 Rhipicephalus annulatus
TATGTCGACTAAAGGATTGCCTTATAAACATATGTGCTTTCCGTTCTTGACTATGCGTGTGTCGTCTGGGTCCCCTCAACAATATGTGACACAGAAAAACTTGAAAGGGTACAGAACTTGGCCACTCGATTTGTTTGTGGACGTTACGACAGAAAGTTCAGTTCTACGTTCGCGAAAGAATTATTGCATTGCGATACACTAGATTGTCGAAGACGAAGACTTCGCTTGAAGTTTTTCCACAACATCTTTCATTCAAACGTTGGCATTGATAGGCATCTTTACATAAGGCACCTAATTACTATTCCCATAGGGTTGACCATAAGAATAAGGTTATTGAATTCCCCTGCAAAACAGATTCCTTTAGGAAATTTTTTTCCTAGAACAATACGGGACTGGAATCAATTAGACAAGTCTGTCACAACTATATCGTGCAATGACATATTTTTTGCACTGCTAAAAGAATTCTTCTTGTATTAGAGCTGCTGTTCACTCATGTTACTACTAGTGATGACTGCTATATGCTTGTACTTGTATTTGCTTGATTGTGCATTCTCGTTCAAGTAATTATGCTTTTATCACTATAATACACTTCATTGTTAAATAATAATGTATTCTTGTTTACTTGCAATCTTGTTTTTTTTTTATTTTGTTTTCACATGATTCACCATGGTGCACATTAGGGTGCACTGATGATCTTCTTGTATATGTATTTATTTGTTTTTCTGATGCTGCTAGTGATTGTTACCAACTGTATGCTTTGAATTTTCTTTGCGTCCCCCCCTCTCTGTAATGCCATGTGGCGCTGGGAGTATGGCATAAAAAATAAATAAATGAAAAAATGAATAAATAAATAAATAAATAAATAAATAAATAAATATCTACGCACAAATCGTGGCATCATTCACTTTGCTACGAACCGACTTCTGTTTGAAGCCACCGAGGTTCTCCTCCGAGACACATTACCGTCTACCGCCGACTTACAGGAAATACTTGACAGGCCCCGTGACAAAGGTTAAGCTCTCGCCGAACTGCATAAACAGATTGTCGACGTCCTCAACAGAGAAGAGTCTGGTTAAGAAGTTGAGGGTGCTCTCGACTACCACGAGAAGATCGTGAAAGCCATCAGCAGGCTTCGATCCGCGATGAAAGCGCGTGGTCTACCATCCTCAATGCCAACCAGTCGGAGCATACGGGTACGAGCGACGCATCCAGCCACTCCACGAGAGCTGCCCACGCTCGGACACTACCGGGCATACTCTTGTCGATGACAGTAGGCCACGCGCACCAAGCTTGCGAGTCGTGCTGCCGAAGCTTCAAGTGCCCGTCTTCAACGGCGAGAACCGTGAGTGGTAAGGGTTCTGGGAGCATGAAGAGGCGACTCACCGGCATCGAAAAGTTCAAGTACAAGAAGACGCACTTATCCGGCGCCGCGAGCGGGTCATTGAAAGAATACGCCTTACAGAAGTGAATTACAGCATCGCCGTCAAGGTGTTCACTGAAACGTTTGGCCGAAAAGATGTCCTCATCGACGACCACATTGAAAGCCTTCTAGCGATCGAGCCAATTGGGAAATTATCGCAAGTATCAAGGCTGCGGGACCTGTACGAGCAGATATAGTTCCGGACCAGCTGTTTGGAGTGCCTTGGTATGCCATCTTCTTATTACGCGGTTGTTTTGCAATGGGTTTTGATGCGCTTATTGCCAGAGGACCATGCGATTCAGTACCGAAGGCGCATAAAACCCGAGACAGATGCCGCGGCCTCTGTAGTCCAGTTTAGAGACGAGCAAGTGAAGGCAATCCTAAAGTTCCTTCAAATTGAAGTCGAAAGCAGAGAAGAGTCGCGCGTCACGCGAGAAACCCGCCTCAACGAGCCCGTCACTGAACCGTAATAATACTGCGAACACCATGACGCCACCTTATCTGCCGTTCACATTAGCACTGAAGGCACGGCCATCATCGGCAGGTTCGAATTCAAGGCCTCAACAGACTATATGCCCCTTCTGTGGCATCTCGGGTTACATAACGCGTGATTGTCGGGTCACGCTATCAGCAGAGGAAAAGCGACAACGTCTTTCCAGCAATACCAGCTGCTTCAGATGTGCGAAGCAAGGTCACATTGTTCGCATGCAGTTGCCGAACCACACCCTGGCTTAGACGATACCCCTGGTTATTGTACCTAAAAAAGATTAAGGTCTGCGTCTATGCGGTGACTATCGCGTCACCGTCAATCAGGCTATTGATGTTGACCACTACCCTGTGCCTATTCAAGAGAACATTTCCACGACGTTGCAAGGCTGAACCGTCTTCTCGGTCATTGACATAGGCTTCTCTACAGCTTTGGTTAGATGTGCAAGCACAGAAAATGCTGACGGTGAATACACACTTGAGCCTTTTTAGGTTTCAGCGTTTGCCTTACGGCGTCGCATGGGCGCCTTTCCGTATTCCAAGCAGTAATGGACCAGGTCCTTGGTGTCTAAACGAGAAGAGCCTGCTACTTGGGCGATGTCGTCATAGCTGGTCAGACATATGAGCAGTGCCACAAAAAAAGTTGAGCAAGGGCACAGACGCCTAAGCAAGCATGGAATAAAGGTCAACACAGGAAAGTGCAAGTTCTTTCAGGGGAAAGTATAACCTATTTAGAAGTGTGGCAGCTTGGGCTAGTTGGTATGACATGACAATAACTATAGCGCAAGAACAGAAGGAGGACAAAGATACAAGACAAGAGCACTCGTGTCCCTTCGTGTCCTTCTTGTCCCTTTGTCGTCGTTCTGTTCTCACGCTATAACTATCATCATAACCTATTTAGGTAACAAATTGGTAAATTGTCTGCATCATACTAAGCATAAGGTAATGACCATAAAAAGCGCCAAAACTAGTCATAGTGACACTACTGAAAGCTTTTTTGGGCTTGGTGAACTTTTACTCAAGATTTCTGCCAAATTTGTCAATGATTTTAGAACCTCTACACGAGCTGCTACGCAAAGAGAAAAAAAGTGGCGCTGGTCTCGTCAATGTGACGATGGATTCAATAGGTGCAAAGCGTTGTTGACCGATGGCAGTGTTCTTCAGTTGTACAATGTTCGCAAATATATTAAAATCACATGTGATGCGTCAGACGACGGCATCAGAGCAGTACTGTCACAGGGAGAATGGTGTCGAGAAACCGATAGTCATTTGCCTCAAGGTCTCTCACTGTTTCACAGCGGAATTATAGTCACATTGAAAGAAAAAAAGCCCTAGGTAGTGTCTTAGGGGTGAAAACGTTCCACAAATACCTCCATGGAAGAACTCTTAAGGTGTTAACAGACCACCAGCCCCTAACAGTGCTGTTCTATCCAAAGAGACAGGGAAGCACTGTGGCTACCGCGAGAGTACATAAATAATTGACCGTCTTGGCTACCTATCGCTACATAATAATGCATAAACAGGGTACAGCGAGTGCTAGTCCGACGCTTTGTCCTCCCTGCCGCTATGTAATACGGAAAGCTGGCTGATTATTTTTTTTATTTTCTTCTCTAACTGACACACCACTAAGCCAAAGACATTGAATGCGCAACGGACCGTGACAGGCTTCTAACGAGCGTTTGAAGCATTACATGACATGTCTGGCCAAAAACGTTCCAAGTGAACTACAGCCATTTTCAGTTCGTCGATTGGAACTTGCTGTTGATATGGCTGTGCTGTTTGGAACAACAGGGTCGTAATACCTGAAAGTTTGCAAGCTGAGGTTCCAGCTCTTTTTCACGAGTAGCATTTGGGGATCACCGAAATGAAAGCAGTAGCATGGTCTTAGGCGTAATGGCCAGGCATCAATAATGCTCTAGAACATGTGATTCGCCAGTGTGAGATATGTCAGTCGTATTGCTGACTACACAGCCAGTATCCTTTGTGTCAGTGGCGACTGAGTGAATTCCCACGGGAAAGAGTGAATTTAGATTTTGCAGTTATGGAAGGGCACACGTTGTTCTTGATGGCTGTGGATGTATAGTCAAAATGGCTTGAAGTGAAAATATTGCATTCAACAGCAGCTACAAAAACTGTGGAAGCTGTACGTTCTCTTTTTTCATCACATGGCTTTCCAGCTGAGGTAGTTATTGATAAAGGACCTCAGTTCACTGCAGCAGAATGTGAGTGTTTCTAAAAGCGAATGGCGTAAAACACACCCTTACGCCACTGTATACCACCCGCAGTCAATTGGTTGCAGCTGATCGAGCAGTGCAAACTATGAAGAAAGCACTTCTAAAACACCTTCTAGATGATAAATAGAAGGACAAAAGGCGATCGCTACAAACATATATCGAACAACTTTTTGTTCTCGTACAGTACAATGCGCTACCTTCACAGGTAAAACAACCACTGTACTCTTTCCGAGACGCAAACTGAGGACTGTAGGCGACCATTGCTGCAACCAAGTGTTAGGAGTGAGTTGTCAAAATGGAGAGAGTGAAAACTGGTTACAGATAAGCGAAGGGTGTATCGCGGTATTTTTTCGTTGGTGATGCTGTTTTAGTGCGCTCAGTTCGAGGTGAAGTTGTTAAATGGTTTCCCAGAAAAGTGGACATGTGTGAAACCACCATGCACCTATTCGGTTTTTGTACGAGGTCCTGTGCGCTGCATGCATGCCGATCGTTTACGGAAGTCATTTTTGGAGACAGACAGCGACTGTGATTGTGGTGAACCCGAGTTGCTGCATGCTGCGGAAGTGTTTGTGCCCAGTTGAACAGTGCCTAATGCAACAAAGTCAGCGGATGCCCAACTGGTAACAGAACAAGCACCCAGCCATGACTTCTCCACCGATCATCGTAAGAAGCAGCTGCCGAGAGCGACGACCGTTGGGGTTAGAGCCATGCTTCAAAAAAGGAGGGAAGGGGTGTTGCATCCAACGCTCGCGTGGTGTGTCGGTAGTGAACATGCGCATGAAAGATGGCGCCGCGATTGGGATTGTTCGACTTGTTTGTTTGTTGCGTATGTGCGCATTGGTGATTGGATGCGTGTGTTCACGGAGACTGGTATGTGAGTTTCTACTTGTGTGTGTGGCTTTGAGTATGGATCTGTCGCAATAAAGACGTTCCGCTCGTGCGTCTCTCTCTGTGAGAGTTGCAACAGGAAGCATAAAATATGGCAGAATATCCGCGGAGTGAATGATGGAGAGTGGGGTGAAGCATCCGTCCGTCCATTCGTTCTTGCTTCCGTCCGTTCATGCGTGCATCTGTGTGGCCACCCGTGCGTCCATCCGCCCGTCCGTGCATCTGTTCGTGCGTCCGCACGTCCATCTGGCGTCCGTCCCTGCATCCGTTTCTGCGTCCGTCCATGCATCTGACTGTGTGTCCGTTCGTCCATCTATTCAACACTCCAAGTACCACCATCTCGCATCTTTTCATCAAATGTTCCTCATCTAAAGCACCGCCATCCAGCGGACATTCTAAGGACTGACGAGAGGAGGCACACGCACACTTTTTACGGCTTGCGCCTAGTGTCTACTTTCCACCTCTAACCACCTCGAGTTCGTGGTATATACTAGTCACAGTATTCATGGCACTGGCGGCCCAACGCTCGCTAAACCTTCTAAAACCAAGGAGGTTACGCCCAGCGAGCATAACGTAGCAACGCTTTCTTGTCAGTTAGTGCTCAATGTACATGCCAATGCCTGCTAAGGTGGGATGAGAGACAGGAAGAATTCGGCCTTTAGTTAACGTGCACGCTGTGAATTTTTTATTGTTAAACAAACGCACAGAAGAAATCTCCCACCGGCACCACCTTGCATGGAGATCAAAATTTAAGACTGGTTACACACTTCTACTACGACTACGAGGGACGAACGGGTGCCGCTGTAAGGAGCTTCGCCTCTAATACCAGCACAACCGAAATATCGCGGAAAATCGATCACAGGAAATGACCGCGTGCTCTTCACATTGCCACTCTGCATTACAATACCCACAGAAGGCATGCACTAGAAATGTGGTGTCAGCTTATAAATGAAGGCGTTTCGATAAGTCATTGAAGGCTTAGAACACTTTTGAGAAACATGTGATTGTCGGATGCTATATGTGAGTGTGGCATTATCGATTTCGCATGAGTTTGCCCCCAGGCATAAAAAAAAACGTGTTAGCTTAAAGTTGAAGTTTGAAATTTGGTTCATTTTCCAAATGGAAAACTTGAGAGGTGCAGTTACACATGAGTGTGCAGTCAACTTTTTTGTATGAATGCCAGTGGAGTCGATCATAAATGCACCGGCCGAAATATGTTAACACGCTTGCATTTCTTCATATATTTTTAAACAATGAACAACATTTCAAAATTAAGCTTGGGGACTTGGCATCATTACCGAATTAAGATTCATCAGTACTATTATGCATAAGTAGTAGACATGTGTCTATATTATTACATGCTAGATAGTGCAATTAACTGCGATTGGTAAACTGGTTCATCACATCACGTCACTTTATTTCCTTGAAGACCCTACAAGGGGGTATTCCATAAGGGTGGGTGTACACTACGGCTAGGTGAATCAGCAAGATGTTTTGTTACATTGTCTACATACCTTGATGCTATAGTAATGGCTACAATGTTCTGGGAAGGACCATTTCAATTCTTTGTTATACTTTACATTTCGCTCTTTAAATGAGGTGTCATCCCTTACACGCTCGAACAGTGTTTTTCAATGCCTGCAAATTTATCCGCAGTCAGCGTACAAATGTGCGAGATAGCCTTTAAGGGTTTGAGTCAGAGTATAACACGACTTATTGGCACGGCACGCTTGCAAGTTTGACGTAACAGAGACGCCATACCATGCTACTCGTTGCTTCAAAAGTGACTTCGAGCTTTTTACGCCGCACGATACCATTATTTAGGTGACCGAAATGTTCTGCGGGCTTTTACACACTCACCCGTTTCAATATATTTGACAGACAGTTAGCGATGCAAATTATACATTAAAAATACACTATATCTGTATACTTGATCGCACAAAGTACTCGTACATATGTAGACATCGTACGTATATTGACATATGACAGCACGTGAACATATGTATGAGTGATTTTAAAGTGGTCTCACCAAGTGTCTGCGCTCGAAAATACTAAATCGAGCTGAATATGCAAAAGATTACTGCGAGTTTGAAAGCATAACCGCACGCTGTTCACAAAACCGATCTCTCAACGTTCCTCGTTTTCGCCCATGTCCACATCTTGCTTCGTTTCCTGAAATGCGCAAAATATCATCTATCTATTCACAAAAAAAAAATTGATGAACACAAGTGTAAGCAAACGCATCGCAGAATTGCACGTGTTTCCACCCCGATTACACTTCGCAGCTGGCACCTTGAAGCAGCAAAGAGCCGTAGTACCGTAGCAGACGACGCGCCGATTTGCGATCCACCTAATGTACGGCACGCGCCAGAATTGCGAAACGAGATTACATGTACCCTTGAAGGTTGATTGCGTTGATTGCGCTGTGTTCTTCCTGTTTTATGCGAAGCATTTCTTAGCGAACTTCGGTGACTTAGAGCGTATACGCTCAAAGTCGCGAAAACGCTCAAAGCCCCGCCGCGGTGGTCTAGTGGCTAAGGTACTCGGCTGCTGACCCGCACGTCGCGGGATCAAATCCCGGCTGAGGCGGCTGCATTTCCGATGGAGGCGGAAATGTTGTAGGCCCGTGTGCTCAGTTTTGGGCGCACGTTAAAGAACCCCAGGTGGTCAAAATTCCGGAGCTTTCCACTACGGCGTCTCTCATAATCATATAGTGGTTTGGAACGTTAAACCCCACATATCAATCAATCAGCGAAAACGCTCAGAGATAGACTTTGAGCGTATACGCTCAAAGTGTATCTATCTATCTATCTATCTATCTATCTATCTATCTATCTATCTATCTATCTATCTATCTATCTATCTATCTATCTATCTATCAATCTATCTATCTATCTAGCCGCCTACGACTTTTAGCTCTCCTGGCCGTTTCGAAAATGGTAATGATACCAAACTTGGTATGGCATAGCATGACTCTGTGAAGAACATATTTGACTAGTCATGACATGAAAACGATATATATATATATATATATATATATATATATATATATATATATATATATATATATATATATATATATATAGATAGAGAGAGAGAGAGAGAGAGAGAGAGAGAGAGAGAGACATGCACTTATTGTCGCTGAAGTTTGACAAGAAATGCTACATATTTAAAACTTTCCCGGACTCCACCATTCCAATTCAACACAGCTATTGGACATGCTGCCGAAGGTACGATGCCTTACCACAGGGAACGCTATTGATTTCGGCCAGCCGTTCGCGCGCCTACAGCAGAACTGTTGCGAGAGCCGCTCTCCGACTGGAGCCGCGTCCACCAGCGCTGTTGCGCGCTCGTGGCGACCCCTGCCCTGGCGGCCGCCGCGCGAGTTGCTCCGCCCGTCGCGCCGCAGTGTGCGCCCGACTGCCGTAGGCGGCGCCAGCATCGTCTCCCGGCTACGGAGTGAATGGGGCCCAGTGGCGTGCACGTGCGCACTCCACGCCGGTCGGCCGAATGCGCCTGCGTAGTTATGGTCACGTTCAGTGCCGCGCTCTCAGCCCGCAAGAGGCCTCAGGTGAGACTCGAGAGGCTTCGCCCCGGGGTTGGTTCCTTTTTGTTGCTTTTCTTTGGGGCTACCGATAACGATAGAAGTGCCATAGTGAAGTCTGATTGGGTTGTACATTCATTGTGTCTATTGGCACCAGTTATTGTGGGAAAAAACACTGCATTGCTCGTAAAACGTGTTGTCGGCTAGTTGGTTCATAGTGGGCGATTGATGGCAACGATATTATAAAGGTGAAATGCATCGGTGAAATGATTTTATGAACATGTTCTCGTACCTGTTTGCTTTTCCCGAGTGTAACTCCGCACCCACCTGTATTGTATAAATAAAGGTAGTAGGAAGTTGACGCTCTATCCAGTTATTCCTTCGCCTTACGTCGTGTTGTTACATTAGGCTGAGCGAATATTCGCGCACATGTGCATATTTCAACACACAAAGGCGAGGGTGACGTAACAACAGCGACGAAGTTTAGATTGAAAGCTCTGCGACACGTGGGCCAACACACAAAAAAAAAATTATTCGCTGAGGTTTGACGTTCCAAAACACGAAATGATTATGATGGACGCCGTATTAAATAGCTCCTCCGGAAACTTGGACCATTTGGGGAACACGTGAACAGAAGAGTTTAGTTTTACACTGCTTAATCACACTCTGACGCCATCAGGAAATCGCGAGTATCTAAACGAATTTGCGGCAATGGTAAAGAAAGGTTTCTTCTAAAGTCAACATTTGAAAAGTCCCCGATATAAGGTATGCATATTATGGTATTGGTAGATTTATGAGCTAGATACTGTCCCCGTTGTAGTGGGTGGAGCCAAGGTTATTTAGAGGAAATGCTATTGATGCAATGAGAGGGGAAGAGGGTCGAACCCTGATATTTCTTACGTTTTGTAAGTGTATAAATGACCACTGTTATACTAAGACATCCACAAACAAAGCACATAGCTAAGGATGGTTGGCTTATGAGGCCAGAATTTTTTTTTTCATTCGACATGCACCGTCAGCAACCACCGGATATCATCATGAATATTTTCTCGGATTTCATTTTACACTCAAAGCTCACTTTGCCGACAACGCAGTGGACTCGGGATGTTGTCTTCACGCCATTGTTAGCAAACCACGTTTTGGAAACTACCATACGTCATGATTAAACTTAGCCTACTTTACCCTGCGCATTTTTTATGGCCCCAAATTTTACCCTACATCTCAAAATTGCGCTATGTGTTTCCGTATTGAAGTTTAGACTGCACTTCAAGTTACGACGTACAGACGTTCGTTGGCACTGAGATGTGTTGCCTGTTCAGTGATTTAAAAATTAGTTTTAAAGGGACACTAAGAAAAACATGATAGACAGCCGATAGAAAGAAATAGCGTCCCCGCATTGGTAAGGAGTTCATGACAGCTGCAGACCCATCTGCAGCTGTCACTGTAAGCAAGATGGTAGCCAAGAACGTAAAACGACGCGTCGGATAGCAGCGATGGAAAGAAATGCGGCTCTGTGGAAGTACCACGTGTGCTCTACTGAACAAGTCGATGTGAATCCGCGTGTTTTAGGGTCAACAAGGCAAAGCTAAACAAGCCGGAAATAAAAAAAAAGTAAGTCAGTATCAAAGGGGGAGGAATAGCTTGAAATAAAAAAAGAGCTGGACACTAAAGTTAGCCTGCGGTAAGGCGCACGAATTCGGGCTGCGCGATAACATAAGTTTTAGTAGAAAATACTTCAATTTATCTGGACAAGATTAGGCCATAATGTGATAATAATTATGCCAGGAAATTGTTCAGCTTCGTCAAGCACAGCTGGCCGCCCAGTTAAAGAAGCGTCGTTTTTTTTTTTCGTTGATGCATCTCCAGTAAAACGTAGACGATACGAGTCCTGAGCGGTCATTAAAAATATGCGTATGAGTCGAAATTCGTATTACCAGGAAACATTGAAAATTAATATGTTCCGAAAGAAAAGTGGCGCTCGTTTTCGTTTCTTGTTTCTAAGGGTCGCAGGAACGTCATGAACAGTTTTTAGCTGAAGGATTTTTCATGCGAGACTCCATTGTTCCAATAAGCGATCTACATGCTAACATCGACATATATCTGCAAACTGATTGTGCTTTCCTTGATTTCTCAAAAACATTTCAGCTCGTTGCACATCAGCGCTTTCTTGTGAAATTATCAGTTCTTCAACTAGACTGTTCCACACAAACATGGAAATGTGTTATTTTTGCAGCTTCAAACTCCCCCTTAGAGGTCACAACGTTTATATAATCAGTTTCATTTCATGTGTGTAGTCTTTCCGTAAATGCGCGAATAACAAAAAAAGTCGAGCATCTACTAGGAACACATTTGTTAAAATAATATTTAATACCACAACCATTTCTTTGTTTTTTCATAGCCTTCATCGTCATTTGTGTGCAATTTCACGTTACATAGCTTTTTTTTTTGCTTTAGCCGCCTTAGGTCTCATACGTTCTGCCATTACATTGTTCGTATATTATTGTTTCATACTTTAATGGTAAATCAGCTGTCATGATTCAAAGTGTATTCTTTCTTTGCTTCTTTTTGTTGTAGAGCACACAATATTCATACCACATAAGTCATACCCGCATGTGTTACAGTAACTTTCTTTATGTTTCTCTCTAATAATTTTTATCTTTTCATACAATATACACGTTTTAAAAAGTTTTTTCTTGTATTTTTCTTATTACACAATGCCTCTAGTACTTTTAAAGAAACAAATATTTGATATATATATATATATATATATATATATATATATATATATATATATATATATATATCTATATATATATATATATATATATATGTGTGTGTGTGTGTGTGTGTGTAGTAGTAGTAGTAGTAGTAGTAGTAGTAGTAGTAGTAGTAGTAGTAGTAGTAGTAGTAGTAAATATATGGGTCGTGCGTGCGTGTGCAAATATTGAAGCCGATCTTTTGTGATTCGTAACAGCCAACAGCGCCATACGAATTGCAGTATGCTTTTTGCGAGATAATGAAACGCTGTGGCGAAAGTGACCAAAGGAGCGCTTCGCACGCGATTGGTGACGCCCAGAAAATTTTCGAGCGGCTGGCATTTTTTGATACTTTCGTATCGCGGTGGTGCTGAGGTTGTTTTTCGGGAGGTTTACGGCCGTGCCCGCAGAATCGGGGTATTCCCATGCAAAGCTAGGGAGTGTGCCGTGCAAACCGGGCAGGTGTGCGCGTAATCTTCCGCGGTTAGCGCCTGTTCGTAACAGCGTGGTAGCCCACGTTCGTATCAAACGTCGCGGGGTGAAAATCGCTTCGAAAAAGCCACACTCCATTACGCTAGAGCGTAATTGACCTTCTCCGGGACCACTTAAACATACATATCACCCCGAAATTGTGATGAGCGGAGGTCATCATGGAGGTTCCACTCTGCCATCGGGAAAACTCATGTGGTCCCTCATGTATTCGCCTGAGATGACTCGAAGGCGACAACCATTTTTCTTTTCCTTCTCTTTCGATTGTATTGATTACCTCGAAAGAATTCTGCTCCTATAGTTTGCATGGCCTCACTCATAGGAGACATTTGAAGCTTTCTGCACCTGCCCCGCCGCTCTGGTCTAGTGGCTATAAGGTACTTGGCTGCTGACGCGCAGGTCGCGGCAATGAATCCCGGCTGCGGCGGCTGCATTTCCGATGGAGGCGGAAATGTTGTAGGCCCGTGTGCTCAGATTTGGGTGCACGTTAGAGAACCTCAGGTTGTCGTAATTTCCAGAGCCCTCCACTATAATCCTATGGTTGTTTTGGGACGTTAAACGCCACATATCAATCAATCAAGCTTTCTGCACCTCATGTGCCTCCGGGTTGCGCTCTGGTATGACCAGATTACGGCTTCTTGTGATGACGTCATTATTTGGCACTACATTGTGATGTCCCAGATGCGATACTACGATGCCGTCATGCAGTCTCATAGTTTTACGATCTGTTACGTGACGATGACATCACGGGGGGCATTACCATACCACGATCATTTTTGCATCACTAGCCTTGACGCCGATGGTCACTTTTCGTTTTTGATGAGGCATCCAAGGCCTTAATAACTGGAACCAGCTGTCATCGGAAAAATTCAAGCGCCTCTCACACATCGAACAAATAGAAGGTAACGAAAAATAAAAAATACATGCACGACAAATAAAAGACAACAGCAGAGGCTACATGGACATATTACCTTTCGTCTTGGCCCTATGAATGAAGACAGTTCGAACTTTATTCGATGAAAATTTTTGGATCTCTTTAGAACCGTCACCATAAGAAATGTCGCGTGGATAGTTTACATTTTTTGCTGATCGTCGCCGAGAAAATATGCCAATTTTTCTAACGTTTTCTAAAAAAATCGCATTACCACCCATCCACGCCAAAAAATCCCGAAGTTACCGTACAAGAAGGACACATTACGCTACAGCTGGCAACACTGCTCCATACTGATGCGTTAAGAGGAGCCCCACTAGATAGGCCACGTGCATTCTGAGTGCGCTTGTCACAGCTACCAGTGGTTGTTGCGCCATGTCCGCGTCTTGACACCGCATGACCGCCACTCCACAATCAGTGACCAATGCCCCCTCACCAATTGACTAGGGCAATGCATCAAAGGATGCCTAATTAAGTGCCTCCGAGTGTTATTTTGTCACTGTTGTCAATATTTGGATGCTTCTAGCCGCACATTTACTTTAATTATGCACTTTGATTCCCTACAACAATATGTAAGTGACAACGGCAAGACAACGAAGGGTAGCTAAATGATAGCTACGAGCGGGCCAGGGGATGCACTCTAGAACTCCTTATATGCTTAGTCTGCCCTGAAAAGCTTATATGCAATATTGTAATAACGAGAAGTTAGAGCCAATGCCTGTTTACTATAGGCCAGCTGTTCTAATGTTCTCTTCTTCGTGTCAGTTGATCTCGCGCCCGATCACCGCGCTCTAAATTTATCAGATTATATACACACACACACGCACACACACACACACACATATATATATATATATATATATATATATATATATATATATATCAAACTCGAAGGTTGCAGGTTCGGTTTTCTTCACATTTAGATTATTATTCGGTCTAATATAATAACTTCCCCTATACTTTCCTTTACATTTTTGTCTGTTAGGTCTCAATATATATATATATATATATATATATATATATATATATATATATATGTAATGTTCATGACAGTATATCAACATTTCCGATGGAGGCGGAAATGTTGTAGGCCCGTGTACTCAGATTTGGGTGCACGTTAAAGAACCCCAGGTGGTCTAAATTTCCGGAGCCCTCCACTACGGCGTCTCTCATAATCATATAGTGGTTTTGGGACGTTAAACCCCACATATCAATCAATCAATGACAATATATCAAGCACGTATTGTATTCCAGGACGACATCTGAAAGATGGTTGCTTCAAGTTGCCTGCGGCTGCGCATTCATATTGCTTTTAGCAGGGTAACAATAGTCTGATTCGTATGTTTTCCATGCCATTGCATTGAGAGTGTTGGGAGTACGTGATCAATTGGTTTACCTTGTTGCGTTTTAGGAACTGCTTGAGCTTGCCAGCAGTAAAAGCGGGCCCACGAGTAGAAGGGAACTTTTTTCGGCTTCTCTGTAGCGAAGATGGTGGTGGCGCACTGAATGTATGCGTCACAAGCTTGTTTTTGTGGAGAAGGCCTTGACATACTGCGTAACATGGTCGATCGCCAAGTGAACAAACTTCTTCGTGGAGCCGTCAGCCACCTATAGCGTCTATTGCCAAATTACTGAAGGGCTGTTCTGCATGTGGTAGTGACTCGAGTATTCTGAATCTTTTGTTTTTAAGCTTCTTGACGCCTAGATATGTCACAGAGGCGCACACAGCGAGACGTCTGTGATGATTTCCGCCCGATAACAAAGTACTGGGGCAACAAATTCAGAGTTTTCTTTACTCCGACATGTTCGAACCTGCCGTGTGCTTTCTGAAGAAGGCCCAGTCGAAGCTTGTGAGAAAGGTACACTTCGCGAATTCCGTGTTACAATATTGACCAATGCGGTGTCGTCTCTTCCTCTGTCCTTGTCTATAATTTTTGCGCTGTTTTTACTTCCGAGCTGGTGACCCCGTTTTCAGTAGCGTACCTGCAGTGAGGGTGGTCATCCTGGTAACCTCGAAGTTGAGTATACTTCTGGTAACGAAAGGAGGTGATACACAGCCCCGAGAAAAGGCGCCCGCTTCGATTTTTTCGCCGTCTCTTTGATGTCGTATGTTGACGTCATACATATACAGCTTCAGTAACCATCAAAACACACGACTCTGGGAATTCGCGATAATTTTAGCCATTGTAAAGCAGTGTGATCGGTGGCCACAGTGAACGGTTTTTCATGCAGAGCGCAGTGCCACTTTTCAACGGCGTCGACTTTATTGAGGCATTCAAGCTTTGTGATTTCGTATTGTAACTCTTGCGTGAGTTACAAACGGGGGGAAAATTTTGGTGGTGCCTAGAAAACGCTGCAACTCTTTCGAATATTTTGGTCTTGAAATTCGCAGTACTGTTTTCTGTATTGCTTCATTTAGGGGCTACTCAACCGTACGGAATTCTGTGACCCAGACCAGTGTTGCGGATTGGCGTTTTCATTTCATTGTGATTTCATTCCGTAGAGTGGGAACTTGCCACAACTCCATTCCTTTCAATTCTTCGGAACAAAAAAAAAACATAGCCCCTTTCCACCCCGGGAATGACCAGACAGTTCAATTTGATTCCTGTAAATACTCTACGTAGGAAAGGCATCTTGATACTTTAATCGACATAAGAATGAATGACACATAAAGCTGACGATAGTTATAGCGCGAGAACAAAACGACGACACAGAGACAAGAAGTGTCGTCGTTTTGTTCTCGCGCTATAACTATCGTCATGCCATACCAACTAGCCCAAGCTGCCACACTTGTGAGTTATATAAAGCAGACGTCTTCAGATGCATCATGAAGTGCAAAAGTGCGTAAAACATTTTTCCAAAGTCGAGGGTTTTGATTGATTTGTGAGGTTTAACGTCCCAAAACCACTATATGATTATGAGAGACGCCGTAGTGGAGGGCTCCGGAAATTTCGACCACCTGGGGTTCTTTAACGTGCACCCAAGTCTGAGTACACGGGCCTACAACATTTCCGCCTACATCGGAAATGCAGCCGCCACTGCCGGGATTTGATACCGCGACCTGCGGGTCAGCAGCCGAGTACTTTAGCCACTAGACCACCGTGGCGGGGCAAAAGTCGAGGGTTGTCAGCTGAGTAACATATCTCGTACAGTACTCCCACCCTGCTGTTTTCCAAAAGGGCAGTTATCCACCGACCTATAGTATTTCCATAGTCAGCATATTTAAACGAATGGTGATATTTTTTGTAATATTTTGTACGCCTAACTGTGTTTATGCAAAAATTACATGTTGCATTTTTATTCTGAAAAAGGTAGTGGTCAGCAAGTCTAAGCAGTTTTGCCACTTGTAGCAGCTGTGAATGTGGAGTAAACTAATATTTGGTTAATGGGGAACTAAACCCTCTGTATCTGCTGGTATTAGCTGGAACAGTGCACCACTCGGGCACCTTGCGTCTTTGCATCGAATACGGAACACTAGACCTCAATGGTCGACAGTACTGACGCTTTCCAAGCGCGCCTGGAAAGCACCGATGAAGTAAGAAGTTTTTGTGTTCACCTGCGCAGATTCGAATCGTGCAATGTCTCGCTTGTCGCAAAGCTTATTTACGTGGGTCAAGTAGTAAACTTCTCGTGAGTTAAAGATAATGTGTGCATGGAGTATTCGTCACTTTCCTGCGGTGGTATCAATGACAAGCATTGTTCAAAGATAATTTGTTTCTCTCTTACGTATCTGCTCGGATAATCCGTCTGCTTGTACACTTAGTTATGCCTTGGTTTCTATTTTACAAATTGGCAGACTGTTCACACTTTTACATCACGCCTACCCTTGGCTCTGGCTAACCTAAAGTCGGATTTTGAGAATGCGGAGTGGCCTTCGACTTCAAAACAGGCCGACATGACCAATTTTAGAGAAATAATGCAGTGCAGTAGCAAACAAAGGCGTTGCATATTACGTTCCTTCCCCAATGCCCCCTTCGATGGGCGATGCAACCACGGGTATGTGCCGAGTCTTAGCAATAGAGCGAAGATGCAAAAACAGAAAGATAACAATAATAATGCAATGAAATTGAATTGAAAAGTTGAGCAAACAGATGGTCAGACTTTCAAATGGGATATGACGGATGTAATCGCGGGTTCAGAAGTAATCATGAAAGTAAATAAAAATGTGCTAACATGGTAATCTTTTGGTTTCTGTTATGTGCTTTTCCGGAAGTTTGATTGGATATATTTAGATTCACAGCCCTTTGCCTCAATGATTCTGCCGCCAGGTTCTTGGTACGTCCATCTTTGTGAGTGAAAGCAACAAAAACATCATTACCATCAACGAAATTAACCCACCTCGGAGCAGTGGGAGTGTGGGCGGACCTCTAGACTCAAGAACGCCTTATGTCCCGGGCTAGATAATGAGCGGACGGTCGGATGTTTTGAAACTTGACAAGGCCACTCACCTTTTCTAGGGGTGAAGCTCTTCTTAGGCTAACCCTGTTATGCGCCATGCGTAACCGAGAGAAGGGATGAGAAAGAAAAAAAAGGCATTCTCGTCTCATTTCCTATGTGGTGTTACTCTTGTGCTACTCCCCGAAGTGCCGCTCCTCTTGATTGGCTGTTGCGGCTGCTTTGCATGAGTGTGCGGAGAACGAGTGCCTCTCTCAGTCTCTGGATCGTCGCTGGGGGACCGGATCGTTGGTGCGGCACGGACGAAACAGAGCGGTGGGTGCATTAAGACGCTTGCACTCGGCTTCCTTGACCGCGTCTCGTCGGCGTTACCCGCGCGCCGTCTGCATTCTCGAACGCGATTGGACGCATAAACGCATGCACGGCCCACGGACGGATGGACGCATGGACGGATCGACAGGCAGAGAGAGGAGGAGGAGGAAGAAACTTTATTCAGAAAAAAAAATTTTTTGAAATGCAGGCAGTTTGGTCGGGCCCTCAGTCCAGGGCTCCGCTGGCACGAGCGGCTCGCTGGACCTGGTCAAGCAAAGCTATTTGGCTCTGCTTGTCCTCGTCCGCAAGCCATGCCTCCCACTGCCTGTGAAGCATGTGTGGTTGCTTCGTGATGTGTGGGCTGTCGATGTGTGTGGGCCTCTGGGTGCACTCCCATGTTATGTGGCTGAGTGTTGGTACTTGTGAACACCACGGACAGGTGTCTTTATATCTTGCGGGATATATTCTACTTAGATGGTACAAATTGGGAAAGCTATTGGTTTGTATTCGTCTCCAATCCCTGCTTTGCTGGCTATCCAAGTCCTTATGTGGAAGCCCATATTCCTTTCGTTGTTTCCTTTGTTGGAGGAGGATGTCACGCGAATTGGAAAGAGGTTCAACGTCGTGGCCTGCCGTCGCTCGGTTGGTGATGCCTCGAGCTATACGGTCTGCCACGACGTTCCCCTCCAAACCTTCGTGAGCAGGACACCATACAATGTGATGGTCTCCTGTTATGGGTTTATTCAAAAATTTATACGCTATTTTAGGTAGCGTTCCTCGGAGAAACATTCGGCATGCCGCCTGTGAATCGGAGAGCACAACCACTGATTCTCCCCTGATTTCTGCGTTGGATATGGCTATGGCTATTGCTGCCGCCTCTGCCACTCGTGTGAAACAAGTTTTAACCGACGCCATTGTGGTGTGATTTTGTGCTACAATTGCCACTACATGTGACTCTCTGCTCGCTTTACTTACGTCTGTAAAGACGGCTTCTGAGCTATTCTGAAATGCTTTGCGTAAGGAGTCTGCTCTCGCTTTCCTCCTTCCTGCGTGATACGTCGGATGCATATTTCTGGGAATAGGCGCTACAGTTAAATGTGTGCGTTTTTCCGCATCTATTAGCACCGTTTCCTCGTCACAATATAACGGTCGCAATGTATATCCCATCTTTTCCAGAATTCTTCTCCCATGATAGCTTGAATTGAGTCTTTCCTTTTGAGATAAAAGCACCGCATTCGCATACTCCTCAAAGGTATTGTATATGCCCAATTTCTCTACCCTCTCGGTTTTGGCATTTTCCGGAATCCCCAATGCTGCTTTGAATGCTTTCCTTATTATTGTGTTTATTTGCTTTGTCTCCTGGTTTGTCATTGTCTGGTACGGTAGCGCGTACGTAACTCGGCTGATCACAAATGCATGAACGAGTGCAATGGTTTCTTTCTCCTCTAGTCCCATTTCGCTATTTGCTATCCGCCTGATCATCCGGGCCACATTCGCCGTGGTTCCCCGTAGCCTTTGTAGTGTGTGTGACGTTCCCGAATTTCCTTGTATCCACATGCCAAGCACGCGTATTACATCTGCCTCCCTGATTTGTCTCCCATCCAGCAGTACTGCTACCGGTATTAAGTCCTTTTTCTTTGCGTATCTTGCCCTAATTCTAACCATTTCAGTTTTTTCCGGCGAGCATTGCATTCCTGCAGCTGTCACGAAAGCTTGTATTTTATCTACTGCCCCCTGGAGGGCGTTTTCTTTGTCCGCATAAGAGCCACCCTTTGTCCATAAGGTGACATCGTCTGCGTAAAGAGCTGCTCCTAGACCTTTTATATTTTCCAGCTCACATGCGAGCTTTCTCAGGCCGATATTAAATAGTATCGGGGATAGCATGGCTCCCTGGGGGGTGCCTCTATTTGGGTAGTCGAAGGTTTCAGATGTAACCGAGCCTAAAGAAATGGTAGCTTTCCTGCTTGTCAGAAATGACCGGACATACTCATATATTCGTTGGCCGCAGTTAATCGATTCGAGGCCTTCCATTATCACCTTGTGTGATATTGTATCGAATGCTTTCTTGATATCTAGTGCTAGTACGAATTCGTCGCTTGAACCTCTGTTTGGGTTCATGACGTCATTTTGCAACAGCAGGAAAACATCCTGGGCCGATACATGTGGTCGGAAACCGAACATATTCACCGGTAGCAGACCCTCTCTCTCTACATAGTCTGTCAATCTAGTCAATATTGTTTTTTCAAAAAGCTTACCCAAGCATGAGGTAAGGGAGATTGGTCGGAGGTTCTTAAGGCAGAGAGACAGACGAACGGATGGCCGGACGGATGTATGAACGGACGTATCGATGGACGCACGGACCAGCTCAGGCACGAATGCACAGGCGGACAGAAGCACAGACGGACAGAAGCACGAATGGACGTACGGACCGCTCGCCCCACTCATCATCATTCACCTGCGGATATGCCGTGATTTTTTTTTTATCTGCTCAAGCAAACGCTTCTACGACACATCCGGCAGTTGGTGACTAGTTCATGGGAAGCTTACCTACAGAACTTTGTCTACAGAGTTTCGGGCAGAGGCATCTTTGTGACAGACATACATACAGGCAGGCAAGCAAGCAAGCGGGCAGGCAGCCAGGCATGCAAGCAGATAGGCACAGAGGTGTCACAGCTGCGCCACTTTGATACAGTTCCCCATTGTTGCGCTGAGCTGTGTCAAAACCATGAAAATTACTGAAACTGTGCCATTTGCGCCGATATACCTGACCAGCCTTGAAATGTTTTCATTTGAGCTAATTCAAATGAGAAATAGAAGCCATGTTGGCCACTTGCAGATTTCGCCATCAATTCATTTAAGTGCGTGGACCCAAACCAGAAATTACTCAGTAAGATATATTCCTATTGGTTCAGGGAACTTGCGAGACACTATCCACCAGATAAACTAACAACGCCGCGCGCCCATCGGTCCGCTCACCTCAGTGGATGCCTGTCGGTGAGATGACGCAACTTCAAGACAAAAATGCATGGCCGTACCACCAACGCTTCGCGGGAAATATGAATTTCCTAATCAGCAAACACAGCAATGGAATATTAGCGACTAGAGCTTGAAGCGCATGCCGCGTTTTTTATTTTTTGTTTTTTTGTGTGTGCGCGGACAGAGTCGCCGTGCTGCAAACGCCGTCGTAGCCGGTGACCAAAGCGGTCGCCATATCAACTTCACTTAAAACCTTTTTCTGTCGAAGTTGCGTTAGCTGCGTCGTCCCCGTGATAGATGTCCTGCAACAGAATGCGCCTTGCAAGTGAGCTTAGAAGTTGTACCCTAAAGCTAGCCCTATAGTGAAAAAAAAAGGGGCGGGGGGGTTGGGACGTAGCGGTGCTCAAAATTTTCTTCGCATTGTTCGAACCCATGTAGAACGCTGCTTAATCTATCTTTGCCGCATTACATTATTGCTCTGCGAAAAAACGTATATTGATTTGAAAGGGGCTGTTAGCACTAGTCACGGGACACTGCACGTATTCAATTAGGCATACGTGTATACGCCGCATAATAATTTGTGAGTACTAGTATGACTGCTGATGACCGAAAATTATACTGGTAACTATAATGAGCTGTTTAGGAATTTCTTTTGCCCTTCTGCATCATTTCTTTTTTTTTTCTCGCCACCCGTGCCCCTCAGTGTCACAAATTTCCTGAATTCCAAGGCAGCCAGCTTGGCAGATCTACATTTGAATGCTCCCAGTCTGTTAAAGTATTTGTCAGATGCGGAATTGTAATGTTGACTCTATCACTGTTTTCTCAGTGAGGTGATTCACAATACTATTTTTTGTTGAAATAACAGTGCCCATGTATATGCTGAAAGATTTAGGTGATGCTGAATGGTTTCTACATATTTCTTTTAAACATAGACTTTCTTATACCTCTCCAAATTCGGTCTCTTGTCATAAAATATGAATGTTATTTGTGCCCATAACCAGCTCCGATTTGGCATTTTAGGGCTCTAAAAATTGCTTCGAACACTATTTCGGCTGTGACAGACAGACAGACAGACAGACAGACAGACAGACAGACAGACAGACAGACAGACAGACAGACAGACAGACAGACAGACAGACAGACAGACAGAGGGACAGAGGGACAGACAGACAGACAGACAGACAGACAGACAGACAGACAGACAGACAGACAGATGGACGGAATGACGGACGAACGGACGGACGGATGGACGGACGAACAGACAGACAGACCGACAGACAGATCACTCACTACGTCGATATTCAGTGATTTTTTATATAGCAGTCCTTGCACGAACTTGTTTGTTGGTGGAAGTTCTATCAGGCGCTCACAGATATATGGAACTTCCATGGCTTCTATGTCATGCCCGGAAAGGTGATATTGGTACGTAAACGTCGTCTTTACTAGAGAGTTTTAGTGCTGGGTACCCAAGCGGCTTGCGTACCCAGGACGTGTGGGTGTCGGTAATGAGCATGAGCGAAACCCCAAGTAGATGCGTCGCAAGATCGCTGGGGTACTGGGGCCATGCGTCCGCGCGGCCATAAACAACACTGCCACAACTGGCCTCCTAGCGGAGATAAGCTGCCCTAGCGCACATGCTGGCGCATTATGTTACCCTAGATGTCATTCACTTTCACGGTGAGCCAAGCCGAGGCTGAACAGAGCCACCAGCTTGACACAATTATCATAGCACAAAGGCGCCAAATCTCGGACAGCATGGATCGGCCGCCTTCTAAGATACCGCCTCCGGCGAAGCAGTGCCGAGCAAGGTTTTACTTCACGCGCGAGGTCGAGATTTTTCATTTACGTGAGGTACTGGCGGTGGATGAATAGTGATTAAATTGTTTCAGCCAGATTACCAAAGTTAGAATGGCCTAGAACATAGAAGGCAAAAATGTGCAAGCACCCGACCAGCTGAATAGTTGGCGCCATCTAGCGGGGGCATAGAGAACCAGGCAATCACAAAACTGTTATTGCAGAAGTATTGTGCGTTGTACGTCTCGTGCAGAAACGGCGCAGTGGCGCTGTTACAAATGAGTTAGCTTTTTAATCATTTTCACCTCGAAAATATTACGCGTAAGCCAACGTGTTCATTACTGTGGTTGGACGAAGTGTCACAAAATGTCGACACCCTAGTTACAGTAAGCATGTATTTTCCACCTTTTTGCCTATACGAAGATAATTTACACGATAAAAGTCTCGTGACGTTGCCGCAACGGCTATTCAAAATTGTTTAATTTAAATGCAGTTAGCATCACCATTTATGGTTCACGAATACGTAAAGGTATACACGTTTACGTACGTACGTAAAGGTTCACTATGAGGAGCTCAAAACGTTGAAAGACATGCGTATCGGTGAGATGGTAAACGCAAACCGGCATCCGGTAACACGTTAAAATGATGAAGTATACGCACAAGCTAAAAGTTACACAGAGTTACACGTTACACCATTGTTTTGTAGTCGCCCTTGTCGGACTGCGACCGGCCGTCTCGATTGCTTGGCATCGACGGTGCCGGCTTCAGTCGCAACTGCGGCACAAACGAAAAAAAAAATGTTCTTTTTTTGTTTCGGATTGATAACTGTCATAATAATTAAAATGATTTATTGAAAGTAGTTTACTTCATGCCACTATGTATGTTTAATGTAACATTTTTGAATCGTAAAAATAAATAAACAATACTTCAGCGACAAGACGATACGGCGCGGCGAGCGCATGTGACCTTTGAGCGGCTCGCGTTTGCGTGCGGACTGCTATAACGCATTCCAATTGGTTATGGGTTGCGTACGCAACACCGCGAACCCCAAAGCCCGCAACGCCCCAAGAGCTTACGTACCCAGCACTAAAATTCTCTACTATGTATAGTTGTCTTTTCGGTGCTGTTCTCGCTCATCCAAGTGTCATTGCGTTCATTTCAATGATATGCATTGAGACTAAGCTTTGTTTCTCAGAGATGTCTTCTTTAATGGCTCCATTGTTAAGAACACCTTTAGTAGAGCTGGACTCACATTGGTTTATCAACCGTGCTAGGAACGTCTGTAGCAGAACTGTGTTCCTGTATTTTGCGATTACTTGTTCGTTTTCACATGAAAGCTAGAGGTCCTTGCTTCGTTTGAGCGCTGTTTCTGAGCATATTTGGGTTTTCAAACAACCGTTGTGTGTCTTTTGTTGCACTTAGAACTCATCAAATAGGGACGGTATTCATTAGAGCGAAATCCGTTGCTCATACACTTGAAACACCTGCCCGCCTTGGCTAAGCGGCTGTTTTTCGCGTGCATGCTAACGAAGGGGCAGCATGACTTCGTAGCGTGGTTCAAAGAAATAGAAAAAATGCCGCCATATCCACGAAGCGAATGATGATGAGTTGGCGAAGCTCCGGAGGTAAACCTGGTAAACCATGAATCATCCGTACATTTTGCCTACTTGATTTTATTACAGCGCTCCCCCTAGCGTACGTCGCCACACTAAATAGAACAATTGCCTCCCACCAATGACACACGCCATATGTGACATCATTCCTTTTTTATAACATCTCGCATCTTTCATCGTGAACTACACGTATCGCCGTCTAGTTTATTACATCTTTCATCTTTTCGTAATGGATGGATGAATTATTATAGCTGTACCCTTTAGATCGGGTGGTGGCTAACGTCACCAAGCCGTAATACTTAGTGAACCAAGAACTAGATATATTTTTTTTTCTTTAAATAGTGTGCATGAGGCCTGGTACTTTGAAGTGAAGGGTTTAATTCACACTCGTGCCTTGACTTAAGCCACCAATGTGACAACCTCCTTCTAGTTAGTTCTAACTGCCTAAATTCCATGTTTCCTTCCCTGTGCCTAAACCCCAGTGCTTTAAAAAACTCTGTGACATTATCCTGAACTATAGGGTGAAGATCTTTGCAGAACATTATCAAGTGTTCGGCAGTTTCCTCCTCCTCTCTACACGCGCTGCATACAGTGTCTATCCCTTCGTATTTGGCCCGATTTGTCTTGATTCGCAATACTTTCGTCATAACCTCGAACAGTAGAGAACTACCCCGAGTATTACCATAGATCCTTTTCTTGGCAATTTCTTGCTCAAATGTTCAACAGATCTCTAGTGCGGACTTCTTAATCACGCCAATTCTCCAATTATAGGTATCAGCTTCTTTCACCTTCTTCTTAACCGATCATTCTTTTTGGTTTGGCCCCTGCTGTTTTCTAAGTATTTACCCATCAATTTTCAGGTTCGCTTCCTCCAATTTGTATCGACATTCTTTATGTACAAGTAGATCAGAACCTTCCTAGCCCAACGCTCCTCTCCATTTTTCTCAATCGCTTCTCAAATTTTATCTTGATGCTAGCTTCCCTGCCCTCAAATGATGTCCAACCCATACCACCTTGTACTCCCTGATTTTATGTAGTCCCGTGAGCTCCTAAAGCAAGCCTACCAATTCCACGTTGCTTAATTTCTAATATTGCTTGAACTTTTGATCTCATGCAGAAGACCGCATTGCCGAACGTCAGACCAGGAACGGTTACCCCTTTCCATAATCCTCTCACAACATCATACCTATTGTAATTCCACAGTGCCTTTTTTTCATCACTGCTGCATTCCTATTACCTTGAGTCGTCACGCGTATGTCATGTTCCCTCAGGTACTCGGTCCCTTTGCTTATTCGTAAGCCCAGGTATTTGTATAAATCTGTTATCTCTAGCGTGACCTCCTCTATTCTAAGCCCACTACCTTCATTATCAATAACAAACATGACTGCAGATTTTTCGTTATTGATTCTGAAGCCTAACATATCTCCCTCATTACCGCAGATGTCCATCAATCTCTGCAAATCTTCCTTGTTGTCGGTCATTAGCACTATATGATCTGCGTACATCAATGCTGGTAGTGCCTGCTCCATGAGTTTTCCTTGTTGGACGAAAGAGAGGAAGCCAAGTTCACTTCCCTCTAACTTGGCCTCTAATACTTGTAGGTACATGATGAATAACAAGGGTGACAGAGGACACCCCTGCCTAAGCCCCCGTTTTACCTCTGTGGGCTTGGATACATGTTTTTCCTACATATAACTACCTTTTTACCTTTGTAGATATCTTTTAAAAAACTAGTGATTCCACCTTCCACACCTAGTGTGTCCAGTATTTCCCACAAGTGTTCTCAACCACGCTATTGTAAGCTCTCTTGATATCCAAAAATGCAAGCCACAGGGGCCTGTGTTCCTTTTTCGCTATTTCAATGCACTGCGTCAGTGAGAACAGATTGTCTTCCAACCTCCTGTGTTTCTGAAACACATTCTGCAGTTCCTCCAGCACCTGCTCATCCTCTATCCATGCCTGCAGTCTTTCCTATATAATCTGCATCGCCAGCCAGTAGACCACTGATGTCACTGTTATAGGACGGTAGTTGTTTGTGTCAGCTTTCTCCCCCTTTCCTATATAGATCCTGCTCATCCTGCTAAATTTCCATCCATCGGGGACTTCACCATCTATTATTATTTTGCTCACTGCCTCTCTCAAAGTCTGCTTAGACTTAGGATGCAATGTCTTTATCAGCATAATTGGAATGCCATCTGGGCCTGTTGATGTCGTACTAGGAACCCTCTTTTGAGCCCTTTCCCACTCTCGTTGTGAAAATGGAGCCATTGCATCACTTGATTTATCCTTGTCTATTGTGGTGCATAAATCGCGTCATTGTTGAAATTTTGCTGTAGCCCTTCTTATACATTCAACGGCTTCGTCCCCTTCTAGCCTAGCACCTTGGGCTGTAGTTATAAGCGTCTGCTCTAGGCTCGTCTCATTTTTAAGGAATTTAGATGGGTCCGAAATAGCGCAGCTGTCTTTCTATCGTTTTTATGTACTTCTGATAGCCACTGAACCCCCCTTCTTCTAATCTTCTCATTGATCAGAAGGTATGCTTCCCTTCTACAGCTTAGAAAGATGTCCCATTTTCTTCAAACATCATCTGTCGGTTCGCTCCGCTGCTTAGCATGTCCGTGTTCCCTAGAGGCTTCCTGACGGTTTGCTATGGCTCTCTTAACTTCCTCATCCCACAACTTTTGGGTTTGTGTATTCTTTTCGGGGTGACTTGTCACGTGCTTTAGCAAGCTCTAGCTAAAACTGTCTAATTAGAGTCTTGTAGGTCCACAATGTTTTATTATCCTCAGTGATTGCTTTCTAAATATGTTTAGTAGCTTTTCCTATTTGCCTTTCTGAATAAAAATTGTCGGTAGTTTGTCTTCCTCTCACTTTCACTGCTCTTCCAAAACTTAGCTTGATGCGTTTGTGATCACTACCCAGACTTCTGGAGCAACATTCGTCTATGTGCATTCCCTTGAGCCTATCATACATTCCATGTGACATCAGTGCGTTATCTATTGTCGACTGCAGCCTTCCTAATTCCCATGTTATTTGCCCTTCACACTTGTCAGTACTGTTGCAGATGATCAAATCATGCCCTTCCCACACATCGATGATCAGTTCGTCTGTTCGGTCGGTATACCCACCTATATCTTCTATGTGCGCATTTGTAGCTTTTAGTATAATTATCTCGCACTCTCCTCCTAATTCCTCAATGTCCTATGATATTCACTCCACCATTGCCTGGTTTTCCTCTCTGGCCTTTGCTGCCGTCCACAAGTACACCAAACCAAGGGGTGGCATTTGCCCTGCCACTTTCTCTTTTAGCCATAAATGTTCCTTGCACTCCTGCTTGACCCTTTGCCAGTCTGTATTTTTATAAATGAATGCCCCAATACACCCCCCTTTCTGCTGCCTTCTGTTCTATTAGAATGTTCCCGCGCGTAGTCCGGATTGTTGGGAGGAGGAGTAGGAGGAGGAGGATTGAAAGAGGAAGGAGGTTGTTCCATGTCCCTAAGATGTGTTTCTACAAAACCGTATCTTATCGGCCTGTCCTACCTTAGCTGTTCTTCTATCTCTTCCCACTTCAGCCTGTTCGTGCCACCCTGCATGTGAATATACCCCACGTCTGAATTGGCTCGGTCCTCGTGGCTACGTCTATTTCTGCCCCGGACTCTACCTGTCTTGGATATTGGTGCCACTTTCGAATCGTATCTGTCCATACCACCTGTCAAACAGTCCCCCTGGTTGTTTTCCTCGTTACTAGCTATCCTGCACACCGAAGGGCCCGCGTGACCCCCCAAAAAAGCTACTGCGCGTCCTAAGGTCGCTAACACACCCCATGACCTAGCCGCCTATGGAAGTGAATTTTGTCTCGTTGAAAACCACCCCACCTATGCACCTCTCTGTTTATTTCACCACCTGAAAGCCTTTCTCTCGACTCATCCCCCATATCTCTTGGTTTCGGTGACAATCGCTTTCTTCAGGTTGCCGTCACGCACCGGTAGCTCCGGTATCATGCATATTACTACCTGTACCTGAGGAGAAGTGGCGCGCATGTGCCCGACACCTTTTGCCAGTGTGGTCGCTACTCCTCCCGTATCTTCATTTAAGACATCGTTTAAACCGCCTGAAATTATCACGAGGTTTCGTCCATCAGCTGTAGTTTTGAGTTTTGCACTTGCTTGCCTCATGATTGCTTCCAGCTAGCGTCCTGGGAACGTCCCTACTGCAACCCTCTTGTCACCTCTCATCCTCTATTTGATTTCTTGTGCATCATCATCATCCTCATAATCATCATCATCATCAGGCTGACTATGTCCACTGCAGGACAAAGGCTTCTCCCAAGTTCCGTCAGTCAACTCAGTCTTGTGCTTGCTGCTGCCAATTTATGCCCGCAAACTTCTCAATTTCATCTGCCAACCTAATCTCTGTCTCCCCCTAACATGCTTGCTTTCTCTGGGAATCCACTCAATTACCCTTAACGACCAGTGGTTATCCTGTCGACGCGCTACATGCCCAGTCCATGTCCATTTCCTCTTCTTGATTTCAACTATGATATTCTTAACCCCCATTTGTTCCCTAATCCGGTCTGCTCTCTTCTTGTCTGTTAAGGTTACACCTACCACTTTTCTTTTCATTGCTTGCTGCGTCGTCCTCAATCGAAGCTGAACCTTGTTTGTAAATCGCCAGGTTTCCGCTCCATAGCTAACTAATGACAAGATACAGCTGTTATATACCTTCCTTTTTAGGGATAGTGGCAATCTACCTGTCACAGAGAGTGCTTGTCAAATGTGCTTCCCCCAATTCTTATTTTTCTAGTTACTTCAATCTCGTGATTCGGCTCCGCGGTTATTAGCTGTCCTGAGTAGACATAGTCTTTTACAACTTCAAGTGCATTATTACATATCTCGAAGCGCTGCTCTCTTCCCAGGTTGTTGTACATTACTTTCGTTTTCTGCAGAATAATTTTGAGACCCACCTTTTTGCTGTCATTGTCTAACTGTGTAATCATGGCTTATAATTCGTCTCCTTAGTTACTAAGCTATGCAATGTTCTCAGCGAAGCGCAGGTTACTAAGGTAATTTCCAGTAGCTCTTATCCCTAACTTCTCCCATTCTAGGCCTCTGAAAACGTCCTGCAAGCACGCGGTAAATAGCATTGGGGAAATCGTATCCCCTTGCCTTACACCCTTCTTGATTGGTTTTCTGTTGCTTTTTTTATGAAGCAATATGGTAGCAGTTGATCTGTAGATTTCTTCCAGGATGTTTATATACAGTTCATCGACGCCCTGATTTCGCGGTGTCCTCCTGACAGCTGATATTTCTGCGGAATCAAACGCCTTCTCGTAATGTATAAAGGCTATGTATAGTGGTTTGCTAAATTCTAGACATTTCTCTATTACCTGATTGATAGTATGAATGTGGTTGATTGTTGAGTAGCCTGCCTGGAATCCTGCTTGTTCCTTTGATTGATTGAACTCTAATGTTTTCTTAACTGTGTTAGCAGTTACCTTTGTAAATAGCTTGTACACTACAGAGAGCAAGCTGATCAGCCTGTAATTCTTCAAGTTCTTGTCATCTCTTTTCTATGTATTAGGATAATGTTAGCATTCTTCTAAGACTGTGGTACTCTTCCCGTCAGCACTCTTAAAAAAAATGGAGTGACGTACTCTCCATTTAGGGAGGAACGGCGATGTCCCCAATGTTCGTCTTCAAATAGAGAAACGTTGCTCCCTCATCCACGGAGAAACACGTTCCTCCTTATGAAAATCAACATGGCTGCCCCCGGCGAAGCGAGTAGGCTTAGCAAATGCAACGATTCTCGACTGGTAAGGAGTACACGGCACTGAAAGTTACAAAAAACGGTCCCGCTGAGCTTGATATTGAACGAAATGATTATAAAAACAAGCAGACGAACCTGTGGCAGTGAACACATCGCGAAAGAGAACGACTGAGCAAGCAGGTTTCGTTCGGTCAGCGAAGCCACGTTCACTCCGAAAGACACGGTTTCTGCAGAGCCCTCACCTGAAGAGTGCATGCTAGGCTTGCTGTATTTATTTCTCGCAGATTCACATAGTGTAGCGACGTTATCCATGCGCTTACGGGTCCGCAGGTCACGAGATGTGCCTCCAAGCCGTACACTCGATCGCAGCGAAACCATTCCGAATCCGTAGTGCAGCTTTGATAGATAGATGTTCAACGATATATAAATGGCTGGAGGTATGAGAGCGTCATAGCAATGAAGTAGGTGGTAGGTGGCGCCATCTGGAGGGATCGAACAAAATTAATAAAAAAAGTTGACTGCCGCGACGTTTGTTGTTATTACCCACTGTCACGGCTTCCTTGAGGATTGTTTACGCATCAACCCATTCAAGACCACTTACGGACACCGAAAGCCTATTATGTGCTGATGCAATCCATATAGCTACACATGCACACATGGACACATAGTACACAAATAGTACGCAACAAGTACAGTAGCGTACACGCTAATAAGTACGCAACAACAGCACAATCAACCATTCAAACCAACGGCTCACACCTCGACGTGTTTACTCACACTCTGCCATGAAAGCGCGCCAGCTTATATAGCGATGAATTTCAACTGACCTGAGTGGCACAGGTTACAAGTAAGTTTTCTTACACTTTTTTTACGTTTTTTATCAATACCACAACATGCGCACACGTAAATATATTGTCACGTAAGAGTGAGGGTTGCCCGAAGACAGGAGACCGGGAGGTTAGTAGAAATAGGAGATCCGTTTATTTGGCGGACTTGCGCCCACCAAAGGAAAACAGACACACCGGCTTAGCGGGAGGCGAACTGCGCGTTCGACGGCCGTCGGGTAACATAAATATCCCACAGGAACGCAAGGCGCGTTCGACGGCCGTCGGGTAACGGAAGTGTCCCACTGGAACGCAAGGTGCGTTCGACGGCCGTCGGGTAACAGAAATGTCCCACTGGAACGCAAGGCGCGTTCACCATCCGAGATACAGTCACCGTAGCGTCTGGCGCTATGTCGTTATCAACGAATGGTCGACGTGCGGGCAATCATCTTCGCAGATGAGACGCGGTGCATCCTGGACCACGATAAGGCCGCGTGCCGGCGGTATCGGCATGCGCAATACTATCCGCAATGCGCCTCGCGGCATTGCTCCCCTCCTCAACGTAAGCATCGACCCGATGCTTTGTTTAAAATAAAACCAAAACAAAAGGACAGCCTGTGCGAAAGTAAATGGCAAACAAGCACTAATCACGCACACATAAACAAAACAAGAGATGCAAACAGGGAGCCTCCTTTAGCGCGCATGATAGGGCTTCAAACGGGCGACGTGTACCACTTCTTGTCGTGCGCGGCGTCGTTGGGAGGAACTAGCCCCATCAGGGACCACTTCATAGTCCACTTCACCCACTTGACGGATGACTTTGTATGGGCCAAAATAACGGCGCATGAGTTTTTCGCTGAGTCCTCGGCGGCGAACGGGCGTCCAAACCCAGACTTTGTCGCCTGGCTTGTATGTTAAATCGCGTCTCCGCAGGTTGTAGCGTCTTGCGTCGTTTCGCTGTTGGTCTTTTATGCGCATACGAGCAAGCTGCCGGGCTTCTTCTGCGCGCTGCAGGTAGGCGGCTACGTCTAGGTTGTTTTCATCGGTGACATTAGGCAGCATGGCGTCCAGGGTAGTAACGGCATTCCTCCCATGGACGAGATTAAATGGTGTCATTTTAGTGGTCTCCTGCACCGCGGTGTTGTAGGCGAAGACCACGTAAGGCAGAATTAAGTCCCAGGTCTTGTGTTCTGTGTCCACGTACATAGCGAGCATATCGGCAACGGTCTTGTTCAAGCGTTCCGTGAGACCATTTGTCTGCGGATGGTACGCAGTTGTTCTTCGGTGATCTGTATGACTGTAATGTAAGATTGCCTGAGTAAGATCAGCCGTAAACGCCGTTCCCCTGTCTGTTATTAGTACCTCAGGTGCGCCATGACGGAGGAGAATTGATTCGACTAAAAATTTGGCAACTTCTACGGCTGTGCCGTTCGGGAGGGCCTTAGCTTCAGCGTATCGGGTAAGGTAATCAGTGGCCACTATAATCCACTTGTTACCGGATGCTGACGTGGGGAAAGGTCCAAGCAGGTCCATACCAATCTGTTGGAATGGTCTCGACGGGGGTTCAATTGGCTTGAGAAATCCAGCTGGTTTTGTTGGAGGTCTCTTCCGGCGCTGACATTCGCGGCAACTCTTGACATACCGCGCAACATCTGAGGAAAGGCGGGGCCAGTAGTATCGTTCTTGAATTCTGTGGAGTGTACGTGTAAAACCGAGGTGGCCTGCAGTGGGTTCGTCATGTAACGCTTGTAAAATTTCTTCTCTGAGGCTGCTTGGGACGACAAGAAGGTAAGCTGCCTTATTCGGTGCGAAGTTCTTTTTAACTACCACCCCGTTTTGCACACAGAAGGAGGATATCCCACGCTTGAACAATGCAGGCGGTATGGAGGCCTTTCCTTCGATGTAGTTGATCAACTGTTGTAGGATCGGGTCTGAGCGCTGCTGTAATGCAAAGGTGCTGCTGCTGATAGGCCCAAGAAATGCATCGTCGTCTTCATGGCTTGGTGGTGCGCCGACAGGGGCTCTTGAGAGGCAGTCTGCGTCGGAGTGCTTACGACCAGATGTGTAGACTACCTTCACGTCAAACTCCTGAAGCCGTAGGCTCCATCGAGCGAGGCGGCCAGAAGGGTCTTTCAAACTGGCCAACCAGCACAACGCATGATGGTCCGTTACGACCTTGAAGGGTCTGCCATATAAGTATGGGCGGAATTTCGAGGTGGCCCATACTATCGCAAGACACTCCTTCTCAGACGTGGAATAGTTTACTTCCGCTTTCGACAGTGAGCGGCTTGCATACGCGATGACACGCTCGCAGCCCTTGTGCTTCTGAACGAGAACGGCACCTAAGCCGGTGCTGCTGGCGTCTGTATGTATCTCAGTTTCGGCATTTTCATCAAAGTGACCCAGCACAGGCGGCGACTGTAAACGTTGTTGAAGTTCTGTGAATGCCTCACGTTGCTCAGCTTTCCGTTCGAAAGGGGCGTCCGACTTGGTGAGCTGCGTCAAAGGGGCAGCAATGTGTGAGAAGTTCTTGACGAAGCGTCGGTAATAGGCGCACAGTCCTAAGAATCGGCGCACTGCTCTCTTATCTTGTGGTTGAGGAAACTGTGCGATAGCGGCTGTCTTCTCGGGATCTGGTCTTACGCCATCTTTGCTTATAACATGGCCAAGGAACTGTAGTTCTTCATAGGCAAAATGGCACTTTTCTTGCTTCAGTGCCAGCCCTGATGACTTAATTGCGTCCAGTACCGTCCGGAGCCTTTTCAGGTGGTCGCTAAAGTTGGAGGCGAAGACGACCACATCGTCCAGGTATACGAGACATATTTGCCACTTGAGACCTGCCAGTACTGTGTCCATTAGACGCTGGAAGGTTGCTGGAGCGGAACAAAGTCCAAATGGCATCACTTTGAACTCATACAATCCATCCGGCGTGATGAAGGCGGTTTTTTTCTCGGTCTCTTTCATCAACCTGAATTTGCCAATACCCTGTCTTCAGATCAATGGACGAGAAGTACCTTGCATCACTGAGACGATCTAGGGTATCGTCGATCCTTGGTAAAGGGTACACGTCCTTTTTGGTTACACTATTCAACCGTCGGTAATCGACGCAAAACCGAAGACTTCTGTCTTTCTTTTTGACAAGGACGACTGGTGCCGCCCATGGGCTTTTCGATGGCTGAATTACATCGTCGTGTAACATTTCCTCAACTTGCTCTCGGATGGCCTGACGTTCACGTGCCGACACACGATAAGGGCTTTGATGGAGAGGGCGGATGTCTTCTTGTGTTATGATTCGATGCTTTGCCAGAGAAGTGTGTCGGACCTGCGAGGTTGTGGCGAAACAGTCGTCATAACGTCGAAGGAGGTTCTGGAGCAGTTGCTGCTTGCATTGAGGCAAGGAAGGGTTAATGTCGAATGACAGCTGCGAGTTGTGGGTCTGTGGGGTGATGGTCGCTGGATTCGAGAGGACGAGGGTATCACTGACTTCCGCGATTTCATCGAGAAAGGCAATGGTCGTGCCTTTGGCCAGGTGACGGTGTTCTTGGCTGAAATTTGTTAGCAGCACTGGGCCCTGTCCATTCCGGAAGTCCGCAATGCCTCTTGCGATTGCGATATCACGGCCAAGCAAAAGTTGTATGTTACCTTCGACGACGCCATGAGCATTTTCGGCAGTACCAGTGGTTACGGGGATTAGGGTCGTTGATCGGGGTGGGACGCTCACGTCATTCTCGAGCACACGGAGGGCTGCGCGATTATGTGGTGCCGAGTATGAATTTATGGCTTCATCCGAGGAAAGTTTGATGGATCTGGACGCCAGGTCAATAACCGCGCGATGTTGAGTCAAGAAGTCCATGCCGAGAATGACGTCACGGGAGCATTGTGGGAGCACCAAGAAAGTGACAAGGTATGTGTGACCATCGAATGTCACCCTTGCAGTACATCGCCCCGATGGGGTGAGGAGGTGGCCTCCCGCTGTGCGGATCTGCGGGCCGTCCCAAGCCGTCTTAACCTTCTTCAGTTGTGCTGTCAATGGCCCGCTGATGACCGAGTAGTCAGCTCCTGTGTCAATCAAGGCAGTTACCGGGTGGCCGTCGATAGATACTTCAAAATCGGTGGCACGTGGGCTGGAGTTGCGCGTTGGTTTTGGGTTCGGGTCACGGCTTCGTCTTGTTGCTTCGTTTTGCTTCGTCTCGCGGCTTGGGTTGTTGTGCGTTATTGTCGTCGTAGATGATGTGCTGTCGTCATATATGGTCGTCGGTGGAGGGTCTTCAGCTTTTCCTCTTGAAGCAACCTCACCTCCAAAGGTTGCTGGTTTTAGTTTCCCCTACGGGGGCTTGGGGACCTTCTTCGTTCGTTGTTGCTGCGGTTCGGTGACGTGAAGCGTGGGGATGGCGGTGATGGAGAACGGCTGGGCAGGTACTCTGTATGGCGCAAGTAGTCTTCGATTGCCGGAGGTCGTTGTCCAGGGCGTGGCCGTGGTGCCTGAGATGAGAAGCCATGCAGTCCCATCCGCCTGTAAGGGCAGTGTCGAAGAATGTGGCCGGCCTCACCGCAGTGAAAGCATAGGGGGCGGTCGTCGGGAGTTCTCCAGGTGTCGCATTTTCTTTGGCTCGGGCGTCTCTCGTATATAGGGTGGGCGGGTAAGGGCGGACGGCTACTTTGGGCTGCAGCGTACCGTCGAGGACTGGGCTCGTTTCGTCGGGGTGGCCTAGTGTTCACTGCAGCGGCGTAAGTCATTGCTTCGGCCTCTGTTCGAGTCGTCGCTGATGAAGAGCCAAGCGCCTGCTGGACTTCATCACGCACTATGTCCAAGAGAGATGCTCCTTGGGGGGGCTGGGGGGTAGGCGGTAGCAATCGGCGTAGTTCTTCCTGAACCACTTCACGAATAGCTTCCCGCAGATCGTTGGTGGTTAGCCCACCTCGAATCGGTTCCGAGTAGAGCGAGCTGAGCTGGAACGGGCGGTTGTATTGCCGAGTCCGGGCGTCCAGGGTCCTTTCTATGGTGTGCGCTTCGTCAGTAAATTCGGCGACAGTTTTAGGAGGGTTCCTTATGAGACCGGCGAAAAGCGACTCCTTCACCCCTCGCATTAGGTATTCGACCTTTTTGTCTTCGGTCATGTCTTGGTCCGCTCGCCTAAAAAGACGTTTCATTTCTTCGACGTACACTTTTAGGGTCTCATTGGGCTGTTGGGTCCTCGATTCTAGCAGCAGCTGGGCCCTTTCTTTTCGCATGATGCTGGTGAAGGTCCTGAGCAACTCATTCTTCAGAAATTCCCAGGTGGTCAGTGTGGTCTCATGGTTTTCATACCACGTTTTGGCGGGGCCGTCCAGGGAAAAGTAAACGTATCGCAGCTTCATTTCTTCATCCCACCTGTTTATGGTAGCCACGCGCTCGAATTGGTCGAGCCATTCTTCTGGGTCTTCAGCGGCATAACCATGGAAAGTTGGGGGCACCCGCGGCTGCTGCAGCATGACAGGGGTAGGTGATTGTGGGGTGCTCATGGTGGCTGTGGAAGCGTCCTTTCGTGGTCGCGTGGGGTTCGGTAGCGGTCCCAGCTCAGGTGGCAGGTTTCGGAGGCGGCGACTGCTTCGAGTATCTGTGTCTTCAGCGTCCTCGTTCTCTGCAGTGGCTGTTTTAAGGTCGTTTTCGTGCATACCCCGCACCTCCACCAGATGTCACGTAAGAGTGAGGGTTGCCCGAAGACAGGAGACCGGGAGGTTAGTAGAAATAGGAGATCCGTTTATTTGGCGGACTTGCGCCCACCAAAGGAAAACAGACACACCGGCTTAGCGGGAGGCGAACTGCGCGTTCGACGGCCGTCGGGTAACATAAATATCCCACAGGAACGCAAGGCGCGTTCGACGGCCGTCGGGTAACGGAAGTGTCCCACTGGAACGCAAGGTGCGTTCGACGGCCGTCGGGTAACAGAAATGTCCCACTGGAACGCAAGGCGCGTTCACCATCCGAGATACAGTCACCGTAGCGTCTGGCGCTATGTCGTTATCAACGAATGGTCGACGTGCGGGCAATCATCTTCGCAGATGAGACGCGGTGCATCCTGGACCACGATAAGGCCGCGTGCCGGCGGTATCGGCATGCGCAATACTATATCCGCAATGCGCCTCGCGGCAGTATTGTATTTGATGCTTAGGCAAACCTTAGTTAAGAAATGGTTGCACAATAATGAACGGATTAATTACTAGAGCTTATCAGGTTTTCACGAAGGCGGATGCCCCAAGCCGTGCTTAGAATGCCCACGGCCTTTCGAACGCTGCGCCAACTGTCGACCACTGCCACAGTTACTTTTTTTTTCTTGAAGCCTCTGAGAGAGCAAACACTTGCCACGCGTTAGCCATTTCGGAGGTCACGTTTTTTTTTTCTTCTTGTTACTTGGAGAGGGCGCAGCATGCAGACCAAACTTTGTCTCCGTCGTGGTAGGTGTTCTGTGGTCACGTCGACCTCGTTTAGTTGTTTCGTCTTAACGTTTGCTTATATTCTTTTTACGTGCGTACCACAAGTGTGACCGTTAGCCATGGATATATACACCACTAGACCTTCAATGACAATGTTTTTGATGCGGTAACGACCGTCCTAGCAGTGTATACGTACGTTACAACGCGGGTCTTGCGAGATAAATAAGCGATGACCTCGCATCCGATGGTATTTTTTCGTGAGCCATGACAGTGGCTGTTGGCGCCGCGGCAGCTCTCATACTTGAGTGGAGGAACTATCGCTGCAGTGCGCAAGTTTACTATAACTTTATAGAATGTTGTGCCTGCATACTTTTCTGCTTCAGATGCCTCTCGCGATTCGCTTCGCGTGTCAACTTGCAATCATAGTGCGTGCCACAATTTTGTTGTTAGCGCTGTGGCTGTGGTGGTTATTACTCTGGATTCGGAATACTCTTTTCACAAAGGTGAGTGAGCGTTAGTACTTACTTGTTGTGCACAGCTGCTACTAGAAGTGCATTTTGTGTTGAGTTTCTCACGACACAGGAGAATCATGGACGAGAAAGACGTACTGCTCGCGTGCATAATTCCTTCCTACTTCTCAGTGCTGGCATGGGCAATTCAAAACGAATGCGATTGAGAATTTGGTTTAATCTACAGAAGTCATTGGTTCACTTTTCACAAAAGTTTAGTTATGATGATGTTTAAAAAGTTTCTGATGGTTGTAATCTAGTCTGGCGAATAAACGCTCGGTGAAACTTCGCAGCCTGTTTCCCTTTGTGCTTTCACCTGCCGTGGTAGCATAGCCTTATTGGGGGTCGTGTGACTATGCTGATGGACGCAGGTTCGACTTCCGGCCACGGCGGCCGTATTCGAATGGGGGTAAACTGCAAAGAACATCCATATGGTGGTAGTGACACGTATAACTCTATCAATTGTATACGATCGTACTTTCACGCATGGACTGTAGAGTGGTATCAGGTTTCCTACGCTATTGAAAAAATAAGTGTGATACTTTTTTACGCGCCTCGTTGAATTCATGAGTGCTGTTGGTGCCGTGCGAAACTAAAAATGCGTGGGCTTATCAAGTATGTCGACACCGAAAAAAATCATTATTTTTTTTACACTCTAAGGTAATCGATAAAGCAAGACTGCTTGGGAAGCAGAGCTCCTTGTATTCGTGACAAATTGGTAGTATGAAACAACACGAGACACACATGGAAGTGTGCGGAGCATCGTGCGAGTGCCTGACGATAAAAAAAAAGAGAGGCTTTTACTCTATACTAATAAAACAAAAGAAAACGTCATTCCTGCCTTGCTTACAACAATCTTAGGTAAAAGCAATCGCTCGCGACTGGCCGCGGCCGGCTATAGGCTTGGCGTGCGCATGCGTGCGAGCAAGACCCCCGTGATTGAGGAGAAACTTGAACGCTGAAAGAGGAACGTTGCTCCTTTGGTCCTTGCCGCGAGAGGGCGCGACGGGTAAAGCGCCCGAAAGGGAGAAAGTCGCTGCGCCGAAGGAGGAACGGAGCCCGTTTCTCCATTCTCGCTCCCTTTTTTTTAGAGTGAGGAGGCACCTCGTAAACAGGGCGGCTAGTTTTCCTAACACAATTTGTCCTCCATCTGTCAGCAGATCTGCTACCTGATCCTCAACAGCAGCTTTACCTCTATGCGTGCTCTCCAAGCCTTTTATAACTTCTTTTATTATTACTGGTGGACTGTCATCTGAGTTACTGCTAGTTTCTCTAATATTATGGTCGGGGTTTTCCCGGCTACTGTACAGGTCTCTGTAAAACTCCTCTGCTATATTAACTACCCTATCCTTATTGGTAGTTATTTTGCCTTCTTCGTCCCTTAGTGCATGCATCTGATTTCTGCTTATCCCAAGTTTCCTCTGCACTGCTTTGACGCTTCCTCCGTTTTTCAGAGCGTGTTACATTCTCTCCATGTTATATCTTCTTACATCGGATACCCTACGCTTATTATTCAACTTCGAAAGTTCTGCCAGTTTTATTTTGTATAATGTACTTAAGACTTTCATGCTTTGACGCTTTTTCAATGAGGTTCTTCGTCTCCTGAGACAGTTTGCCTGTGCCCTGCCTAAGTACCGTACCTCCATATTCCACTGCATACTTCGTAATAATACTCGTCAGATTATCATTCATTGCCTCAACGCTAAGGCTGGTTTCCACGATAACACCATGTTCCTGTTGTGCAGTGAGACTCTGAATTCCTTCACGTTAAAGAACCCCAGGTGGTCTAAATTTCCGGAGCCCTCCACTACGGCGTCTCTCATAACCATATAGTGGTTTTGGGACGTTAAACCCCACATATCAATCAAGACTGTGAATTCCTTTACTTTCCCTCTCTGTGTTAGCTCATTGATTGGCTTCTTGCGTATCAGTTTCTGTCGTTTCTTCAAATCTAGAAGAATTCGAGATAGTACCAATCTATGGTCACTGCGTCGTACCTTCCCAAACACTTCCACATCCAGCACGATGCCTGGGTGTGCCGTCATTATAAAGTCTATTTCGTTCTTATTTTCGCCATTAGGGCTCCTCCATGTACACTTACGGTTTCCTCGTTTTCGGTAAAAGGTATTCAAAATCTGTATATTATTGCGTTCTGCGAATTCTACTAGTCGCTCTGCTCTGGCATTTCTAGTGCCGATACCGTAGTCTCTTACTGCCTGGTCTTCAGCCTGCTTCTTCCCTACCTTTGCATTAAAGTATCCCATCAGTAGAGTATACTGTGTTTTTACCTTACTCATTGCCGATTCCACGTGTTCATAGAAGCTTTCAAGTGAAGCCTCATCATGGCTGGATGTAGGCGCATAAGCCTGTACCACCTTCATCTTGTATCACTTATTGAGTTTAAGTACGATACGTTCTACCCTTTAATTATTGATATAGTATTTCTCCATGTTGCCAGCTATGTTTCTGTCAATAAGGAACCCCACTTACAGTTCTCTTCTGTCAGCCAGGCCCCGATAGCAAAGGACGTGCACATTCTGTAGCACCGTATAGGACTTATCTGTCCTTCTAACCTCACTGAGCCCTATTATGTCCCATTTAACACCCTTTAGCTCCTCGAATAGTACAGCTAGACTTGCCTCACTAGATAAGGTTCGAGCGTTAAACGTTACCAAGTTCAGGCTCCAATGGTGGCCTGTCCGGATCCAGAGACTTTTAGCACCCTCGGCTGCGTTGCAGATATGACCGCAGCCATAGTCAGTAGTCAGTTGCTTCGCAGCTGCTGGGGACTGAGGGCCGTGAGTGAATTGATGTATGCATGTGGGAGATAGTGTCCAGATACTTCACCAGAGTGGCCAATCCTTCTCTGGTGAGAGATTGTTTCTGCACATCGATTTAAATTTGAGTCCCCGGCGATAATCACATGCTTTGAGTTCTCAGCTGGAGTGCCCTGCACCTGGGGGTTACTTGCACCTGTGACCCCGCTGCTTTGTCCCCTCTCAGCCCCACCACTTCTTCGCTGAAGCTGGGTTTGCGACCATTGAACAGGCTGAGCCCGTTTTTTTTAACTTGCTTGCTCTTCTTTGCTGTTCTGGTTGCCGGTACCCTACTCTTTTCTCCGTCGGCCGCTCCCTTGTTCACCTTCGCTAGTGTCTCCTCGGTGGACTACTGCCGTTCCAGCTTCCCATGAATATAATTCTCTCTCTCAGCCTTTCTCCCATAGCCCGCGTTTTCTCTTGCTCTGTCGCCAAAGTAGTTTCCAGTTCGGTGATTCTCATCAGCAGTTCACTTTTGGCAACCATCATTTTCTCCATTTTTTCCTCGACCTCACAATGCCTGCCCTTGGCGTCAGCCTCCTCTTCATTCGTTTCTGCACTTGGGTTCATTTTCAAACCCACCCTACATCTTAAACACTTTACATCATTTTAAACCATGTCTTTCTGACACCAATGGTCCTTTTGAATCGTCTCACTCTATAATTACAAAATACGAGCCCTGTCCTATGAGAAAAAAGAAAGTCTAAGCTCTACTACAAAAATTCACGTGTTCAATGCACGCGCACGTACCCCACGGGGTGGCAAGAGAAAAACTTCAGACAAACACACGCACATACACAAACTAGTAAATACCTGGTGACTGACCCCCGAAAAGCCATACAATGTACTTAGTGCTACAAAGGTTTTAACTGCAGCCTTAGTAATTATAAAGACAAGCTCGAAACATGCATAACCACTTATCTGCTCAGTCGATCGGGAGCGCTCAAAGAACACGTCCATCCACCGTGCCAGTCTGAACTGAACTCATCATTATTAGCTACAAGTGCCGCCATCTAGTGAACACTGCAAGAACGCAAAGGGAGGTGGCTACATACAAGCGACGCACAGCCCAAGTCTTAAGGACCTTCGCCCATAAAAAAACCAGGCACCTTTGTGATTCTTTACATGGCTCCTCAGAGTAAATGCCGTAAGGGATGCATTGTGATGCACCCTTTGTCGGTGGTATTGTGAACCATGACCGTAGGTGTCCACAGAGGCTCTCCTCTCACGAGCCTCCGCCTCCATGCGAACGTAATGAAGAAGTTCCCGAAGTTCCATCTCCGATGCTGCGAGCGTCTCGACGTTCGCTGGTGGCGTTGCTGCTTGAAGTACTCCACCAAGAGATCGCTGGTGATTGCTTTTTTGAGGACCTTAAAGAGCATAGCAATATAGAAGATCTCCGGGTATTCGCGTCCCTCAAGTCCTTTGATGGTGATGTCGACGGTGTTCAATAGATTGCGCAACGAAACCATATCGCTGGATGACTTTACTAGCTTGAGCATTCGCAGGTTCGCCAAGTATTGTTGTTTGATTGCCTTCTTGTTCCGAAATCGGTTTCTTAGAAGGCTGATGACGTCTTCGTAAGACCCCTCCATGGCTTGCATACCATCGATGGTCTTCACTGCCTGTCCATTCACTAGGCTCTTCAATTTGTGGAACCGTTCGATGTTTGACATACAGGGGTTTTCATGAACAGCGCGTTTTAAGATGTCTCAAAAACGCTGCCACTGCGTTGCGCTTCAGTTGAAGCTCAATTTCAGAGAGACGACAACCATGTCTCATCTAATCTCCAAGGGCATGGCTTCCTGCAGTGGCGACACCTTCGTTTCTGACTTCGTTGGTAGCGTACGTGATATGTTCTTCTAGTGCCAAATTTATTGCCCGCAGGCCTTCGTTGCCCGCCTTTAGCCTGTCGTGCACCACTCGAGTATCCGATAAGGTTAAATGGTAGGAGTCGATGAGTTGCCGTGCTTCGTTTCGCGAACGCTTGTGCAGAGGTCACCGAGTCGTTCGCTTGCCTTTGATGCTCTCCATCTTCGTTAGGGGTGAAGTCCTTTCGTGGGGGCACTTGGATGGCAGAGAGTCGGGTTCGTCGGCATCTTAAAATGTAGAATAAAAGTGACTTTGCCGGTAGAGTGGAGCTAAACAAAGGTGTAATGATTCAAAGAGATAAATAACGCGTCCATGTCAGGCAGAATGTTCATTTCGGCACACAATGTGTGAGCTCTTTTTTTTTGCTTGTTTGTAGCCTAGATACCACGCCACATATCTTGTTTGATGGATTGGTCAAAAAAACATACAATAATTTATCGATGCCAACTGCACCAATGCTCACCAACAAAAATAACGTAAAAGAAATAAAACATTATAAAAGTAAAGACCAAGACAGTGAGAACAAAAACGAAAAAAGCGCTATAAAGGTAATCTGATTTTTGGGAGACAGGTGAGTTTGCCTAATCTGATCAATGTGGGATGTACGCCTGCGCTTCCTTCTCTTCTTTCTTCATATTCAACAATATTGAATAGCCTCATTATCATCCTAAGAGAGCCCTGCCCTGGTGGTTTAGTAGCCAAGGTACTCGGCTGCTGACCCGCAGGTCGCGGGATCGGATCCCAGCTACGGCGGCTGCATTTCGATGGAGTCGAATATGCTTTAGGCCCATGCGCTCAGATTTCGGTGCATGTTAAGGAACCCCAAGTGGTCGAAATATGTGGAGCCCTTCAATACTGCGTCTCTCATAGTCAAATGGTGGTTTTGGGACGTGAAACCCGACATAACTATTTGTATATCATTCTGAGAGATGTGACAATTCAAGAAAGATAAGGCCTTACCATTGTCGTAGCGAGGTTCTTAAGTGTTTATTCTTTGTTCGAACGATCGAAGAATATGATCGGCTTCTGGATGATATAGTATTTGCACGGAACTTTATGACAAGCTCAAGGTATCTTATTGTTCCGATTTCTGTGTTGCCTCTTTTACCGTGATGTCTGTACATGGTATAGATTTGACATTTTTGATTTGTTATATATTACTATAATATTATCTGAAAATAATGTCCTGCGATAATGCCCAACTCGGATTTGTAGGCATATGTAATGAATAGATAATTAAATAAGTAAATAAATAAATAAGTGAAAGGAGCCGCGTGTGGTGCAAAAAAAGACGCATCACACTTTGCTTTGGAAGTCCACTTGCCTAACAATTTCTACTTTGTCTGCTGGGGAGAAATACACTGGTCTGTGAGTAGGGACATGGTTGCTGAGGGCAATTCAATTCGACGTATTATCGAAGTTCATCTGAGGCGCTGAGAAAATGACCCCGTAACTGTGGCAGAGATCTCTCAAAACAGTTTGTTGGTACGGTGGAAGATGCGTGACGTCAGCGCATTGGAGCGCGGTTGTATCGCCGTCACTGAAGACACACTTTCAATTTCCAAAGGGTTCATGCAAAGCTTAGTTGTCTTGAAGTCGTGGCATTCAAGTTCAGTGAACGATTTAAAAAGGAGGCTTTGTCAAAGCCTAGCAAGAATTAAGTCTTCATGCCTTAGAGAACGTGCGCTAGGACTGGCTGCTTTATCTTCCCTATAAGTTCCAAGTGCATGTTTACGCGGCCAAACATTTTTGTGGTTGAGGTACCTTGTTCGGCACTGATGCATGAATCTTTGGGCTTTAGTTCTCTGAACACAGCATCACTGATACAATAAATAGTTTCTGCTGTATAAAAAGCTGCCGCTTTGCAAAATGACCATTGACAAGTGCACGCCAGCGTATTAGCGAAGCTGTGGGCTTGTAATGAGCTGTATGTGGCGAAACATAGCTCTGAACGAAACGCTTGTACTTGTGCGAAAAGCACCGCGATAACTTAACCGTCATCGGGAGAATAACCAGGCCGTTTATGCAGAAAAAAAGCTGATGTATCTACAAAGGGATATAGAACTATAATGGTGGTAAGGAAGATATAACAAGTGCTAAGTGTGCTAAAGAAAAGTTAAAAACCGAACGAAGCAATGAATGAGTTCGCCGGAGGCAACGTGGCGGTCTAGTCCTGTGAAAGGGGTGAACGGCTCAACAACTCTGAGTGAGGACACTCGATACTTGGGTAGCGCGGTGCTGCCAGCCGTGGCCAGCAAAGCTGCTCACTACCGGGGTCGTGACCTTGAACGCGCATGGCTCCTGCCACGCTGCTCACTAATGATAGCTGAGGCTCGCTGCGGTATATGCCAGGCTCGCTTGGCGGAAACGTCCTGGCGGCGTTCAGGCACGCCAGGCCCCAGATGCGTGGACGGCTGGTTTGGCCGCAGGTGGGAGCCTGCTGCTACCTCGAGCCCGAAACCCAACAAGTCTCTGCTTCCACGCCCTGATTATTCGATCGCCAGCCACTTCTTTTTTACTTTGTAGCCCAGAATCCATGGCTCATACCCACTCTTGGGGATCGGCCAAGAGAACATAGTCTCATATGGTCGATGACTGCACTATTGCTTACAACAAAAAAGGAAAGAAAGGTTTAGAATGAAGACAGTATAGCGAAAAAACAAAAAACACAGATTCAGAGAGTGAGAAATAAAAAAACAACAAGAAACTATACCTTGATTTTGACAGCCGACCAGACTGCTGAGTTTGCCAAACCAGATTAGTTTGGAAGGTCCCAGATTTATCGACATTTCAAAAATTACTTCTCGACCCGCTTCTTTTTAAGTATTTGTTAAAGTGGGTCTTATGTTGAAAAACGTTTATAGTCTTGAATGAAATTACACACTGCATCGAATGCATATCTGTGGGGATTTCCAAAAACAGAAGCGCTGAAATTTAGAAAATTTGCTGTGGTTAAATTTAAACCTAGCTTCGCAAACGGACTACCTAGAAGTCTTTTCCTAATTACTGCATAGTTACGACATGAGCCAAAATAATGTTCAATAGTTTCTGGTTCTTCGCAGGATAGACAAAGGTCGGAAAGTGTCAGAACAGCTTTGTGTAAATAAAAATTTAATGGGGAAACACGGCACTGGAATCTGCTGATGATAATTTCAAGTTTGTTTGACGAACTCCACTGAAGTTTCCATGGAAATTTGAGGTGCTGATAATCTGTTCACTCAAGTGTTCCAACTTGGGAAGTACCGAAATTCATGGTCTATCAAGTCATGCTCGCGCCAAGGCATCTGCCAAATAATTTAATTGTAATCCGCAGTGACCTGGGACCCACACTAATTTCAGGAGTTTTAAGTGCGGAGGTGTTAATGTGTGGAACGCTGCTTGAGTACAAGATTGTTCTGAGGTTGTCAGAGCTGCACACGCCGCAAGTAAGCCTGTTAGGATGATTGCACTGGTTTCGGTAGTAGAGATTTTGCGAAGTGCTAAAATAATAGGTACGAGCTCGGCTTCAAATTAAAGAGTGAAATCTGGAAGCCTCACTGAAAAAGACCAGCCGAGGAAATGAGAGGCGATTCTTACGCCTGCCTTTTCATTGTTGACAGAAGCATCTGTACCTATTACATTCTTTGTTTCTGCATGTACCAAGTAATTGTTTAATGTATTGGTCAAAAATCTAACAGATTGCAACTTGGCTTGTGGGGGGATGATTTCATCGTACTCTATCCTATTGTTGAGCGTTGAGGAATTAGTTTCAATCAGCGTGCTAATGTCTACATTTATGCAATTCAGTTTCTTTTTAACAAAAATTATATGAGGTGTATGAAATTGTTGCCACTGTGCAAAAAAGAAGGAGTCAGGGTCGCTGATAAATGCGTACTCTGATCTTAGCGCCGGTAAACTGAAGAACTTTAAGAAGGTTCGAACCGTAAAGATGCGGAATCGACAGAGAAGTGTTGGCAATCGCGCTTCTTCATACCATACATTATTCGCCACGAACCTGGGAAGTCTCAGGCATATTCTCGGGGCTTCCCGGTCTAACATTACTGCCGCTTTAATTTTATAACTAGCGGCCCTCGAGAATACTACACACACATATTCCAATATTCCTGAGAAAGACAGGCTTGTGTGAGCGCCTCTGACATGCGGTAGAGTTCTACACGCTGCAGTGAAATTACTGTCAGTCTCTCCCCCACCCTTTTTTCTTTTCCTTCTCTTCCCTCTTTCTCGTCTTTCTTGTCCCTTCCCTAATCCCTCAGTGTAGGGTAGCCAACCGGATGTCTTTCTGGTTAACCTCCCCGCATTCTCCCTTTTGTTGCTTCCTTCTCCTCCATATTCCAATATTGGTTCTTTGTACATTTTATATATGATTAACATCATGTCCCTGCACAGTCCGTATTTTCTGTTGCTTAGCCTGCGCAATACACCTAATGCCCATTGTGTCTTGGCTGTTAGATATTCTATGTGTGGGTTCCAATTCAACTTTTCATTATAAATTATTCCTAAGTACCTGACTGAATCTACTAGTGGAATAGACTCCTGATTATATAATACGAAAATTGAATTTGCTATAGAAAACACTAAGAGCGCACTTTTACTGATGTTCAATGATAATGAAATGGATTGCAACAAGATTTCTAGAGTACTAATACATCTATGCAATTTTTGGTGTTGGGAGTAAATGTAGCTGTCTGCGGTGAAGAACGCGATATAAATTGCATAAATATAGACACTGACATCATGAACCATTGGAATAGAGCTCATCGGTATATTGAATAATGCCGGAGATAGGGAACGACGACGACGAAGTGATTCTGGCGTAGAACACTGCTGTCACTGTCTGTAATTTTTCAAAGTTTTTCTGCGACTCTGTGGAAGACACCGTTCCAGTGACTGTGGCGATGGACGTGGATTCGCCTGGGCTTCCACCGCAACCATCGACGTCGTCCGCAGCTACCACGAGAAAGCGTACGGGCCACCCGAGTGATGCCGACAGCGAAGACACGCTGATTTACTCTACGGCCAGCGACGAGAGCTCCGACGAAGGCGACTTCGTGCCTGTGACAAGGCGGCAGCGAAAAAGAAGACTAGTGATGCCGTCTCCAACAACAAGTAAGAATGTGACGATGACGCGAGAGCCCACGACATACACAATTCTGTTTGTGCCGGTCGATGCGGCTCATAGTCTCAACCGGCTCAATCGTCAAGTCACGTCTAGGTTTCTTGAGGAACTCGCCCAGGCAGAGATCGCGGACGTGCGGATCAATGGCCGTAAGAATATTCTCGCCGTAGACGTCACTCAACGAAGCACATTGGAAGTGCTGAGCAACGTCAAGATGTTGGATAACATCAATGTTCGCTCATATATACCTGATGGCCGCGACTCTACGGCAGGCGTCATTTACGACGTCGACATTTCCATCAGCGAAAGTGACTTTGCTGCTCTCATCAAACCGGTGTCTGCAGAACCTACTATACTGCAAGCTCGTCGCCTTGGCAAATCACGCTGCGTGAAGCTCGTGTTCAAGGGTGACAGCCTTCCATCGCAAGTCAAGGTCGGACATTTTCGACACACAGTGCGACCCTTCGTACCGAAGCCCCTTCAATGCCGGAAATGTTATAGATTGGGACATGTCAGTGCTGTTTGTACAAACCTGGCTGTGTGCTCGCTATGCTCAGAATCACATAGCGCAGACGCTTGCCAGGCAGAACTTCGAAAATGTCGAAACTGTCATGGCCCTCACGAAGCATCGTCGAAAGATTGCCCAATCATGAAAAAGGAAATGCAAGTGTTGAGGCAAATGGTCCGGGATGGCTCAACTCACAGGGAGGCCGCTGCCCAAGTACGACGCCGGCGGTCTCGTCGCCGGAGGCCCCTGAGGAGACCCAGTGCTGAAGCAAGGATTGAACCTCACCAAACGACCACCGGCATACCACCTCAAGCGTCCAGACACACCGACAACAAATCCTCCAAGCAAGACAAGAGCATCACCGGCTCGCCTGAAGCATGGCCAGTTCTGCCAACGATAGACGCACCGTCTGAGCCACCACATCGCTCGTCTACAATCACTTCGAAACGAGAATGCGGTGATAGTCGCGACAAAGAAATCGTAGCCATGGTAAAGGCCCTTATGAATACCATTCGTATGCTCCTCACTAGCATTGACAGTCCGGCTGCAAAGAGTGCACTTCAGTTAGTTGACGCGCTGAAGCCGGTGCTATCAAGTCTGGAAAGGCACCATGGCTCCGCCTCTGCAAGCCTTTCGTAAAGAGGTCAAAGAAGCTTCGATATTTCAGTGGAATGCCCGAGGCCTCAAGCCCCGCATTTCTGATATACGACAATTTGTGTTCAAAAACCAGTTTCCAATTATTGTTATCTGTGAGCCAAGGCTACACAATGCAATACGACTATCCAGATACGAAGCCTTCAAGTCCGCTACCTGCAACGAACAGAGTAAAGTCATTGTATATATCAGATGTGACCTTACCTATATCGAGCACCGTGTAGCACCTCACGATGACAACCAGTATGTCTGCTTGACAGTTAAACGTAGAGACCTCAATTTCACGCTCGTAGGTGCATATATATCACCTTCGAACCGTTTTGAACCTGAAAGACTACGTGCACTGTTAACAGCCACACCTGGACCATGGATCATCACCGGAGATTTCAACGCTCACCACCCACTATGGGGAAGTCAGAAGACAGACAGTCGCGGAAGGCAAGTATTCTCCTTTGCTCTGGAGCAGCAGCTGCTTTGTGTAAACGACGGAAGCCCAACGTTTCTACGGGGAACGACATACAGCAGCTGCCTTGACTTGACATTTGTGTCACGAAGCCTAAATGGAAAGGTCAAGTGGTTCGCAGACTATGAAACTCATGGAAGCGACCACATACCAACTTATTTGAAGATCAAGGGCCTGGAAAGATCGCCAAACTACGACACTTCGACTCGCATCGACTGGACAAAGTTCAGGTCACTGACGGAAAAAAGGTGTCAAGAAAATAAAACGCCTCCTCTTGACACCCTCGAGGATATGATTAGAGGTGCTACTCAAGAAGCGACCTATCATATTCAACATACTTCAGATTATTGTCAATATCAAGCGGAATTGGAACGGCTCAGAGCGATCCGTCGTCGCGCAGAAAGAAGATATAGGCGCACTAAGTCCATTCACGACTTGAGGGAGGCAAGGCGCCTACAGAAAAAAATTCAGCGGCGAATCATTTCACTTCAATCCTTTCGCTGGAAGCATCTGTGCGAATCTTTGGATCCACACAAGCCTTTGACGCAGACATGGAGGATTGTCCGTGGCCTACGAACATCGCCACATCAACATCGCCCCTTCAAGTGTCTTTCTCTCCACCAAGGACGCACCGAAATTGAAGTAGCAGAAGATTTCTGCATGAAAGTTGGCGGTCATGCGTCCACGTGCACCACGCGCCACCTAGAAAACGCTCCAGTTTCCAGAGATTCAAGAATGGACACCTTTTTCTCTCTAGAGGAACTACAAGCGGCCTTGACGGCATGCAAACGATCTTCATCGCCTGGTCCGGATGGGATCACGTACATGGCTCTTTGTAACCTCGGAGAAGCAGCTCGACGGGCCCTTCTATCCGTGTACAACGACTCGTGGAGCAGCGGACTTATCCCTCATTCATGGAAATCCAGCCGCCTCGTCCCTGTGCTTAAACCAGGTAAATCTCCTCTGCACTTGACCTCTTATCGCCCCATCGCGCTTACCAGCTGTTTCGGGAAAGTGATGGAGAGGATGATTTTTACTCGTCTAGAGTGGTACCTGGAGCGCCACGAGGTATACCCTCATGCTATGACGGGCTTTCGGCGTGGGAGGTCCGCAATTGATAACGTTATAGACCTGGTCTCATCTGTTCAGCATCAGAAAAGACTGAAACGTTTATCCGCGGCGTTGTTCTTGGACGTGAAAGGTGCATACGATAACGTATCACATGAAGCCATTCTGGATGTCATGGAAAATGTTGGATTAGGGGGTCGGGTTTACCAATGGATCCACAGCTATCTGAAAGGCAGAACTTTCTTTGTACAGACGGAGAGTGGCACAACAACGCACCATTGCAACCGTCGAGGCGCGCCTCAAGGCGGCGTTCTTAGCCCCACACTTTTCAATCTAGCGCTACTCGACCTGGTTGATGCACTTCCAAAATCTGTCCATCTATCAATATATGCAGATGACATCTGCATCTGGGCGTCAGGCGTAACACGCCTTCATTTGCGTGCCCGGATTCAGAGAGCGGCAAAAATAGCGACAAAGTACCTGGAAGAACGGGGACTACAGCTGTCATCAGAGAAATGCTCGCTTATAGCATTCACGCATAAGGCTATGAGCCCATATGTTATTAAAATCAACGGACACACGATCAACTACGTGAAGACCCACCGATTCCTCGGAGTCATAGTTGATCGCGACCTCTCCTGGAGCCCTCACATCGCCCACATGAAAACTAAACTCACCATGATCACCCACGTACTGAGGTTTCTTGCTGGAAAAACGTGGGGTGCATCGGTACAAGCAATGCTCCAACTCTACACTGCTTTGTTCCTCGGTTATATGCGATACAGCTTACCCGTGCTTTGCGGGATCGGAAGAACAAACTTGCGCGTCCTCCAGTCGATCCAAGCCCAAGCCCTGAGGATATGCCTTGGTCTCCCGAGATGCGCATCTACAGCAGCGACAGTCATGATTGCGCGTGATTATCCAGTCAACGCATACATCCGCGTAGACGCTTTGAGAATGCACATAAGACATTTCGCTCGGCTTCCATCTCATCACCTAGCCTCACTTCGAACTTCCAGGCCCCACTCAGCGTTCAGCGCAATTGTAGCTCAGCATTGCGCAGTGCTTCCATTGCACTTCACGCATGCAGCACAGCCGCCGATACCATTATGGTGCCTACACCCACTCAAAGCCCATCTTACAATTCCTGGCATCCAAAATAAGAAAAATTCGTCGCATCTAGCCCTGAAACAGGCCACATTACTTTTCCTGCAAGAGAAGCACAACGGACGCCTTCACATTTACACGGATGGCTCGGTGTCTTCAGTAAGCTCTGCAGGGGCGGTGGTTATTCCCGCGAGGAACATCACAATTAAATTCATGACATCGCATTTGACGTCGTCGACAGCTGCAGAACTTGCAGCCATTCGTGCAGCTCTGGAGTTTATAGTGAAAGAACCTTCGGGAATTTGGTCGATCTTCTCGGACTCGAAGGCATCTCTTCAATGTCTTATATCACCCTTTCGCCATGGACCTAATGAACAGTTAGTAGCTGAAATAAGGCTTCTTCATCACCAAGCAACCGAAAAACAGCACAGCATTGCGTATCAGTGGATACCAGGTCATTGCGGTATATATGGCAATGACCGCGCAGATGAGGCCGCTAGATCTGCACACGATGGTACCCAATACACAGCCATCCCGTTCTCAAGAACCGACGCAGCTACAAGACTTCGTTCGCTTGCACGTGACCTCACACTGGTACAGTGGAACTCGACAGACTTCACAAACGCGCGCCTGCATAACTTGGATCCCGATCTGCAGCTTCGTCTTCCCCCAAGGATATCTCGAGCTGAGGAGACTCTTCTATGCCGCCTGTGGCTTGGAGTGGCCTTCACGAACGCATACTCTTATCTCATCGGGATGGCCAGCTCTCCTACATGCACTTACTGCAGTTGCGAAGAAACCATCGCGCACCTTCTGTGTGAGTGCACCTATTTCAACGTGCAAAGACAAGAACTCACTGCAGCTCTGGATAGACTAGACAATCGGCCTTTGTCGGAACAAAGGATTCTGGGTCATTGGCCAAGCCCATCCTCAGCCCAAAAGGCTTTGAAAGCTTTGCTGCGCTTTTTGCGGACAACTGGCCTCAGAGACAGACTTTAGTGTCTTATACTTTTTGATGTTGCCTTTCCTCTGTCGCAGTTTTTTTTTAATTTCTCCTTCTCTTCGCAGCATTTCTTTTTAACATCTTTCATTCCCCTCACCCCTTTCCCCAGCACAGGGTAGCCAGCCGGTCTAAGAACTGGCTAACCTCCCTGTCTTTCCGCCTAAATTCTCTTCCTCCGGAGATAGGACGGACCCTTGGGAAACACCACGTTTCTGTTTGAATTTATGCGTACAACATTCATCCTTCACGCAGTAAAATTTCCTTAATTTAAAAATTCTGCTATTCACTCAATAATATAATGAGTAAAATTTATGCTCTTCAAGGCTTTCAGTAGAACAGAGTGCTCGACGCTGTCATACGCTTTAGCTATGTCGAGGGTTACTAATGCGGCGTATTGTTTCTTTTTACGAGCAAGCTGTATTCGACTCTCTAAATCCGCATGGGCGCATCAAATTGAGCATTCTCTGTGAAACCCAATTTGGTTTGGCTTCAATATTAACGTATTCGTCATCCAGAAATTTAATCGGCCATTTAGGACTCTCTCTATGAGTTTCATGATGTTTGAAGTTAGCGAGATGGGTCTGATATTATCTATGTTGAAACCTAAATCTTGATTTTTTATTAGGGGATTCACCTTAGTTATTTTCCAGTCATACGGTATCGAGGCGTTCTTCAAAGAGTAGTTTATAAAATGAAGGACGTCACCGGGCGATAGCTTCCATAAAATTTTAATCATTGGAACTGTGATTCCATTTGGACTAGGAGCTGACGAGGGTAGATCTCGAACTGCTTTTGGTGCTTCAGACAGCGTTACGTTTTTGAAGTCAGCATTTATGCTAGACTTTTGCCAGTTAAAAGCCATAGTCAAAGAGAATCTCATTTCTAGACGTCTGCCAATTGACAATAAAGAGTTCGTCGTTTTTCCCAATGATAGTTTTTCATAATCAGTGTTTACTGTAGACGGTGGGGTTTTGCGAGATCGCATACATTGAAATAAAGCTTTCTTATTTTTAGGTTTCGAGAAAAAAAGGAAATGTTTTATCATATTCTTCTTTAGCTTGGGCCACCGTACGTTTAAATACAGCGGCAAATAGTTTATAATCTGACGAGTTTTTAGGGGAGTAATTATGTATTAGCTTCTTCCAAGCTGCTTGTCGTCATCTGTGATCTCGTGAACAGTTGGAATTCAACCAGGGGCTATAGAATACTACCTTCGCCGAATGGAATAGAATGAAAAAAACTTTATTTCATTCCTGCAGGACGCGCTTAGCGCGTAGCGGGCGTCTCCCACGCAGGGACCGATTGACATCAAATTCAGTGTTTTCGTATGCCCTTTTATTTACTGCGGTTAATTTCATAGCTTTAGTGTCATCACCATGTTGAGAGGGAGAGTCTAAAGCAACTTTTAGGCCAAGTTGTAATTTTGGATCATTTATAGAGATCCGGGCAAGGAAACGTGATGATTAACGTGGCAAGCGATCTCGAACAATATAGGAAAGTGGTACTGTTGGAGTTGCAATTAATAGCTTTCCATGATGTACTGGCAATAGCCGAGCTTACAAAGCTTGAATCTAAGGCGGAGCGTGCACTAGCTCGAATAAATGTGGGAGTTCTAGCGTTAAGGCACAACAAATTGTTGTCTACCGACCAGTCCCACAGCCGTTGTCCACATTGATCCGTTCTAAAACCCCAGCATGTATGGTGAGAATTGAAGTCGCCAACTATAATTTTTTACAGTGTGAATTAGCAGCCAAATCTAACAATGTCGTGTCTTAAACGCCTACAGGAAAGTAGACGTTTATTAGCGAGAAAGGCAACTATCCTGGCAAGGTAATATCTAACATAAAAATTTCGAATTTAGAAGACATACATTTGTATGAGATTTTATCTTTTAAACTAATTTTATTGTTTATAAAGAACGCTAAACCGCCTTTGCATGGACGGTCTAGACGAAAAGTTTGGATGTTGGGTAGGTGAAACAAGTGATGTGTGGAAAGCCAAATCTCTTGTAATGCAATAATAGCCGGATCGAATTTTGAAGACAGGTATAACAGATCTGTTATGGCTAAGTGAAGAGATCGGCAATTCCAATGTATAGTTTCAAAAGACCCTATGATTTGTTTGGATGGTTTCTGCAACTACCTTATCTAAGATACTTTCTTTTAGAAAATCCGTTTTTGAAAGGTTGTCCTTATGGTATTTTTTGCTTTATACATGGTCCGGCAAGCCATGTTTTTTCGATGCAGGGGATCTAGAACAGTTTAGGCATTTGAGATCCATGTCCATATCTTGTGTGTCCTGAGAAGCTTCTTGTGCACCCTCGCTTTGCCTCTGAACGCCTTCTCCAGAGGGCTCTGCAGACTGTGCATTTGACGGAGTTATCTCAGATTCTACTTCACTTTTCGGGTGTGCAGACTCAGAATTTCCGTCGCTCAGAATCTCCGTCGCTCGGAAGGCGTGCGCCTTCCGAGCGACGGAGATTGTTTAATTTTTGCTTGAGCAGTGCTCGTCAACCCAGCTTGCGCGATTTTACGTGCAGGTTGACCGTACGATGCGCCAGGAATGGTACCAACTTGCAGTTGACGGGGAACATGGCGGCGAAGGCGAAAACCCGTCGATTGTCCATATAATGTCGGATCCATAAGTTTTGAACCCTGCAATGAATAACGTAACACATCAAAGTACGTCTATAGTATTACTGATGGCAGCACTGTCATAACGGATTCAAATGTACGGGCAGAAAAATTTAATAGTTATTTCACTGACGTCATAACAGAGCTTACCTCAAAACAAAAACCTGCCAACTTTCAACAGAATGATGATTTACCTATAATTGAGCATCAAAGCAGCTCCTTTTATCTGGCACCTACTGATCCTACTGAGGTCCGCAGTGCTGTACTAGCGTTGAACAATACAAATTCTGTAGGACACCATGACTAACCTGTAGCCCTGTTGAAACACTCAGGGAGTTTTATCGCAGAACCCTTAGACAGCATCACAAACACAGCGTTTTCATCTGGTGTTTTTCAACAGCCTTGAAGTTGGCAAAGTAATACCGGTATTTAAAAAAAACTACTCGCGGAGAATTACCGGCCCATTAGTTTGCTTTCACCTCTAAGGTATCAAGAAATTACTTATTAAGCTAATTAGCTTTTATTATGAAACAACAGACATTTATCAAGGGTAGAGTATGGCTACATTAAAGCCAAAAGTACAGAACTGGCCTTTCTTACCCTAACGGGAAAAATAGGCAAAATATTGAATATAAGCTCCTCAATATGGGCATATTTGTAGACTTGAAAAAAGCATTCGATGTTAATAATCACGAGCAACTGCTATCGAAACTACAGGACTATGGTATTCAAGGCACTCCTAATAAGCCAATAAAAGGCTGTCTTACGAATAGGCAACAGTGTGTGTGTATCAATGCACGAAATTCTGATAAAAACCCCGTAAGCTCAGGTGTCCCGCAGGGGTCAATATTAGGTCCCTTTTTGTTCATTGTCTTCATAAATGATCTCCCTTCGCACATGCAGAAAGAAAGTGCCCTATACGCAGACGACACAAATATGTTCATAGCGGCTAAGACTGAAAAAGATGTATGGCAAAAAGCTAATTGCACTCTTAACAGGCTCTCTTACTGGTTACACACAAATGAAGTATTTCCAAATCTTTCTAAAAGTAACTTTATAATTTCCTCTGCCAAAAATGCGCCACTCAGAAATGACGGAAAATTGCTTTTTAATGAAGTTTCTCTAAAAAAGTAAGTGAAAAAAATTTTTAGACTTAGTCATAGATAAACATCTGACGTGGCGCAGTCATGTGCAAGATGTAACTACGAAAATTTACAAAAATGTGCCATTATTTTATTGGCTACGATATCTGTTTCTACTACACACCATTCTGATTCTTTACCGTAAATTTGTTGAACCACATGTGCCATATTGTATTTCAGTCTACGGTCTCGCATATCCAACAACATTAAAGCCTATTCAGGTAGCTCAAAATACTGTTTTGCGAATAATTTGTTTTTGCCGGCGAACTGAATCTATTTGTTTATCCCTTATTAAATATTTTACCGCTGCATGATAGCATTCTTTTCCGCAATGATATTCTTACGTACAAATTTCTCAGAAATATTATAAACAGTCCGTCAGTTCAATTTCATCAACACGTCACGCATCATCCAACAATTTCCTCTTCATTAATGCTGTTAACAATATCACGAGAACTAACAAACTGTGGGGCATTTTCTTTTATAAATGCTGCAGCCAGTCTTCCTTCCTAGAGAAATCACTTCTCCATCAATTCAGCATTTTTCTAACACACTGTGCCAGTACTTTCTGTACAATTTCTAAAAAAACACAACTTTTCTTGCTTTCGAGTTTTCGTACCGTTTAGCCTTTTGTTGTTTTTGTTTTGTTCTTATCTTACTTTATTTTATGTTGTGAATTGTTTCCTTTTACTCGCTGTATGACAATTTGTTCTGTTTCGCATACAGTTAGGTATAGCATATTTTTATACATTTTGTCTTTATATATATATATATATATATATGTGTGTGACTTGAAAAAGAAATACTGTGGGTCCGGTGCAAATATAATTAAGAATAAAGGAGCACACTTACGAAAATTTGATAATTGTTTACGTTTCGGCCGTGGCACGGCCTTCGTCAGGATTAACAGAAATACGAGTATGTGGCCGCTTTTATGGCCAGGCGTGAACACGTCAGTACAAAACACGTGCGATCAGCATGTGAGTGTCACAAAAATTCTTTGAAACAGCCGTGACTACACTATACAAACCATTAAAATCTAATACAATAGACAAGATTGTGGGCATGTAAAAGGCATTTGTAACAATCACCATTGACGGCGAGGATCACGCATGAAAAAAATAAATATGTGATAACCTTTAGGAAGTATATTATACGTCAGGGATGCTTCTTTAAATATTTCTCAGAATTTCGGACATCAGGGCATCGTAGAAAGGCATGACACTTTGCCTACGCATTCGTTAATGCCGGATAACAGACTGTTGAACTTGTGAATCAAGAACTATTCTCGAATTTCGCGATCATGGTGCGATTTAAAGCCTGATTCTAATAGTGTCACCATAATCTTGTCAAACGAATGACCTGGTAGATGACAATGCTTGGACAATGGAAGATGTGGCAAACTGTTTATACGTGTGATTTGTGGTTGTTGAAACGGATGCGAAAAGATGTCTCGGTTTCACAGATGTATTGCATGTGGCAGATTGAGCATTCAAGTAAGTAAATGATGTTGCTGCTCTCGCAGTTTAAGTCCCCTTTAATCCTAAGTGAAAAGTTAGATGCCGTGCTTTTAGCAACAGTCGCAGTGGTCATGTGCGCACAAACTTTACATCGAGTTTTTTTACAGGGGTGACAACCAACGGGAGCAATGAATCTAGTATTGGAAGAAGTTACCATGTCGCGCAACTTTCTTGATCTCCGATATACAACCCGCGGTGATTCAGTGAAGATATCCTTAAGCCGATCGCTCTGTGTCAGTATGTTGTAATGCTTTCTGAGTATATGCGACACGTTAGGAATAGATGCAGAATGCGTTAGAACGAGGTTGGTTCGAGAAGGTGGCGCTAATCGCTTGTCTTTACTGATGAGCTCTTCCCGATCGAGACATTTGGCCCGTCGGAGAGCGTCGTGAATTATTTGTGAAGGATATTGTTGTTCGGTTACTGCGTTACGGAGCTGGTCACAGTTGCGAGTGAAATCTCTGTTGTCCGAACAAATTCTTTTAAAACGGATAGCTTGGCTATAGGGGATACTTGTTTTGCAGTGTTTGACATGGCTACTTTTAAAATGAAGATATCTTTGTCGGTCAGTGGGCTTTCTGTATAGGTTTGTCGTTAGTTTACCATTGCTTAAAGCTACATTGACGTCAAGGAAGTTTATGGTGACTGGTGAATAAGAGTGGGAAAAGGAGATGGATGGTTCTACTTTGTTAAAGTCTGCAATGAAAGAATGTAATGGCGCTTCACCATGGTGCCAAATGAAGAAAATGTCGTCAATGAAGCGTTTGTAATAAAGTGGTTTAAGGTCACGAGTGGCGAGAAAGTTATTTTCTAGAATGCCCATGAAGATGTTTGCATTATTGGGACCTATTTTTGTGCCCATCGAGGTGCCGCTGGTTTGAACATAATGTTCACCGTTAAATTCAAATAAGCACGTATATATATATATATATATATATATATATATATATATATATATATATATATATATATATATATATATATATTACATACTGCATAGCTTCTAGTTTCGTTTTGCACATTGAATGATTTGTGTTGTTCAGTATACACCTATATATCGAACTCTTGTACATGGATTGAAATAACGTTATTTATCATGGTGACCCCTTTCACAAATCGTGCTGAGTTCTGGGGTCTTAACTGTATGAATATTACCCATTGTACTTCATTTTTGTTACGAATATTAACGATAAATTGACTGAGTGAATTGACCGTATTTCCATCACAATAAAAAGATCCACTTAATCATACAGCAATAGCGCGGCAAGCGCATATAAATTTCCTCGTGGTTCTCATGTCGGCTGTGGTACTTTAATGACCGAGCGTAAGTTATTCACAATTTTTACAGAGCCATATTTGTGTAGTATGAAGGTAACCTTCATTGAATAGCTCCTCTCTGGTCTTGAGTTGCTGTTCATGTTGGATGCGATGTTTGAATATTGTAACATTTTAACATTACTTTTTTTTATTCGTTCGAGGTCTAGTAGCTGTTCATAACGCCGCTTATGTTTTTCTTTGAGTTGGTGTGCTTTCACTTTTGATGTTCTAAGGTTTAATATACAATAATTTTGGGTAAATCTGGCCACTTGATCGGCATTGCATACTTACTAAAAACCACAGATATGTATTTTGTTTACAAGAAAGCAAGAATTTTAATACGTAAAAAGTGCTCCAGAACTAAATTTTTATGCTCCAAAACACACCTCTTGCTGCTCCATAGATGCTCCAAAACTCCATTTTTACTGCTTCAAAGCTGCTCCAAAACCACACTATTCCTGCTCCCAAAGCTTCTTCAAAATACTAAAGCCTGCTTCCACCCCTTCACAAGGGTCTTGTCCCCTTTTCTCGTTCTTTTGGTTTAGTGTGCAGCGGTGGGCACCGGAGAGAGTTGCGTGCTTATTGTTTAAAAACTTCCATTAAACGCGTACATTTGTTTGACCTAATTGAGAGCCCGCAGTTGTGCTCTACGGTTTTGTTCTTGAATGATAAAAACAAGACGCCTCTCTTCTTGCAGTCGCGATGACGTCGCAACCCACCAACGAATCGGAGCTGCAGTTGTACAGGGTCCTCCAGCGAGCCAATCTACTCTCATACTACGACACCTTTATTTGTCAAGGTAAGCCACTCACTCACCACTGCTCCACACAGTGTAGTGCCATGAGCCACGCGTTTTATCCGTAAGCGGCAGCTGGCGTTGCGTCTGTACCTGCTACATATGTCCGTCCCCCTCCCAATTCAGGATAGGGGGGGTGCGCAATGCTTGTCGCGTCATTTTTTACAGAGTGGATAGTCGACAAGCATGTTTCTCACCCATCAAGTCTGAGTAAGCGCGAACAGACATAGACGTAGAAGAGTACTGACACAGACAGCGCTAATTCCTTCTGGTCTTTTCTTTTCACACGAACCGATAAATATATACCGAGCGAGTGGTAAATAACATGAACAGAAAGAACATCTCGCAGAATCACATCGTTGAACCAAGCAGGTGTGTATTGCATTGTCACGACATAGTGCAGATTTCATGTCACTGTGTCAAACCAAGCTATTGAAGCTCTTTTTGAGAAAGCGATACTGATGGTTGGCTAACGCACACGTCTGATTATTTTGCAATTTCATATACCTCCATAATCTCACTTGTAATTTTGCCAGGTGCCTTAAATAGATTACCATTTTTTTTCAACAGGGGCTTGCATTCACAATTTCGGAAATTAATACCCAGATGACCTAATATTGCATTCGTGAAATTATAATGATGCTCTTTCATTCTCTGATTGATACATCGCATGGTCTCACCAACGTAGTTCTTTCCACAGGAAAGCGGAACAGCATAAACAACCTTGCAAACACGGATTACAAAAAAAAAATTACAGATCGCACGTATGGTGGGAATCGATGATGTGCAAAGCACGAATGACAAAGTTTGGTATGACACTTTAAAATCAGCACGAACTTACGATGTGGAGGTAAATGAAGTCGTACATGACTTCCGTGTCATGTTTATTATGTGTAGAAGTGTCATTTGCCTTCATCTATTCACGTCACGTGATATCCAATTCAGTACATGTGGAGCCAGTGAAACGCCCGCGAGCACACTGTGAGCGTGGTACATTGTCATGTTCTTACATAACACGCGTGTCAGGATTATCATGTTTGCACTAGTCATATACTGCGTCATGCATTCGCGTCCCGTATTTACCAAATTTGGCATAAGTGATGCTAGCGAAACGGCCGCGAGCGCATTATGAGCGCTTCATGTCGTCAAGTTGTTACATGACACGCATCTCATGTTTATCATTTTTTCAACAGTATCATACCTTCGTCCTCCATTCACGTCCCGTAATACTAGATTTGGTATAGCTGAATCTAGCGAAACGGCCACGAGTACATCGTAGGCATGGCAGGTTGTCATGTTTTACATGACATGCATGCCATGATTTTCATGTTACGTTCTGTCGCTTGTGTTCGCCATGCAATCATGTCATACCATACCAGTTTTCCAACATGCCATGTGAACGAAACCACCGCAAGAGCTGCTGGACTATGAAATGTAAATCATTATATTCGTGACATACATGTCATAATTTTCTCATTAGGACTAATCGAATATGTTCTTTATATTGCCATGTTATGCCATACCAAGTTTAGTATCGATATCAATATTGAAACGACCAGAAGAGCTAAAAGTCGTAGGCGGCTAGATAGATAGATAGATAGATAGATAGATAGATAGATAGATAGATAGATAGATAGATAGATAGATAGATAGATAGATAGATAGATAGATAGATAGATAGATAGATAGATAGATAGATAGATAGATAGATAGATAGATAGATAGATAGATAGATATAGATAGATAGATAGATAGATAGATAGACGGACGGACGGACGGACGGACGGACGGACGCACGGACGCTCAAAGTCGCGGAAGTTCGCTAAGAAATGCTTCACATTTAAAAGTGTTCTATGACCAACGAGACAAGCGTTTACACTGTTACAATGTGAATTAACGTGTCGACGCAACTTTTGTAGACGTTCGGGAGCTGGAAAGATCACATCCACTCCTGACTTCCCCGCGATCCTTCTGATATTGTGGGAAACATCATGCAAGTATATCATGACGGCCACTTCTTTTGCTGTACGACCACTATTGTCGTTACATGGGTGGTTTTGCTTTCTGCTCAAGCCCTCTGCGACTGAGCTCAGCACAAATACTGGGCAACGTGACTCTGCCAAGCGCTTGGCTTGGTTCAGAAAACTGCCTTAAAACTCGTGGTTAAAGGACTTCAAAAGGGAGGTATGAAAACCGGATTGCATAATGGCGCTTTTAACGAGCTTTGAATGGGCGGATGAAAAATGCAGGACGGGTTTGTTGCCTCTTGGCTCATAACTCCAGCAACCTTTCTGTTATGCAAAGTAGATTCCCAATTCTAAAAACCTAATGAAGTTTCCCTTGGGCACTTAATTCAACAAGACCAATGGGACAGGGCTTCCGTGAATGTGGTTATGACTAGAGCGACTTCAGTGTCAAAACTTCTTGAGTCATTGTTTAAAAGAATTGGGAAACGGTCGACAAATCTGAGCGCACGCACAATGTTAGGGTGATCGTGAAAATCTCGATCACGATAGGCTAGATACAAGTCACTTTGGCTGGGAGCAATACGAGACCCAATGCAGATTCCATTCTTTTGTTTAACAAGAGTGTCATCCCATGAGGCATGAATAAAATTAACATACAAATAAAGAAGTTACAAAAATTGACCGAATGTCAAACCGGAAGCGCTTTTAAAACATACTGCTCCAAACTTATCTAAGCAATGGCCTACACATTTCATGAGTTCGCGCTTACTCACACTTCATGAAATCAAACCAACTAGCCCATCAAGGTGTTTTGGCATTGTTTCTCATGATGACGCTGCCTGATGTACGTTGCATTTTAAAAACTCTTTATTTCCATCGTTAGTATAGGAAAAAGCCTTGAACTAAACGGAAGGCTGGCAATCGAAAGAAGCAACGTTACTATAGATACGTTGATTCGAAGCCCGGCGCGTGTCGGACTGATAGGTTGGCTATCACTTTGGTTGGCGCAGATAAGCTTTAGTGCCTTCTTACTTTCCAGCCGGTGTCTGGGTTGTCTCAATTTCTTTCTTGTAGTGACCACTCTTTCAGAATAGAAATGTGTTCGTCATTTTCTCTCCGACATGATTGTGTGAACATTTATTACATGTGTATGTATACCTGTACGCTGTGGTCAGCGGCAATTCGTCATTGCGAATCTGGGGTTGTGAGGGCACCATAGTCCTCTTTACAGCGGCGCGGGCCTATTACACATAGAAATAATGTAAGCATAATCGCTGTCATTATGAACAAAGATTGAATATCGTCGACAACGCCATACCACTGCTGGAAGGCTGCTGCGTGATGTTAAACTTCATCCTGCAGATTTACAGGAACATAAAAAGATACTCTTGCTTACGAACAAATCGGTAAAATTTGGTGCGTGTAATATCTTTCTTGTGCATTGAGAACAAGTTGTTAATGATTTAGAATATTTAGCTCTGTACTGTGTTAAAACAAAAAGCTGTCGCTTGGGCCTCACATTTTATGAGGCCGTGTCAAGAAAAACAACGCCGAGGTGGTGAAACTACAAGCGTTCGGGTGTGCTAGCAACATTAAAAGCAGCTGCCCTCGTAAAAAAACGTAGTAGTACTTGCTGACATTGGGTTAGTAATGGTTCGTCACGTATGTTACAACCCTGCTCCTAGGTGCAAATTAGTAACGGCGAGTGGGGTAACAAACACTGCTTTTGGCGTTACTACCAGCATTTTGTAACTGTTACTGCCCTAGCCGTTACCAAATATAGTGGTAACTTTTATAGCTTTTAAGAAAATAAATGGCTCCGTATCTGGATGTTTCACTGCAAATGTCGTCGAAAGACGATAGTCTTGTCTCTGGAGAGAGTGAACAAAACGTTTCTTTGATGTTCTGCGCGAGAAAATTGATGAATTGTATTCTGGAGGTTCTGCGTTAGAGCGTCTCGATCCGTGCAGCGAAGGCGGACGAGCGCATCAAGACACGTTAGACACGAGCGCTATCTGGCAGTTATCTTCAAAAGCGAAGGAAGGCGTGTGCGCCTGTCTCGGAGGCGATAATGTGCAGAACGCAAAGCGACGGGCAGCTGCCCCCACCGTGTCGTCTTACAAAGTGTTTGAAACTATTGTCTTTTTGAGCCCCACGTTGCATTGTCACCGCAGCGTGATAAGCGCTACAGTCCTTAGAATTAATCATGTGTACATACTCTAGTATAAAGACACTCATATCGACGTGTTGTTATGGTGCCTCATATATGCGCAATAATTGCTTTTGAATTGACAATCGCACAGGTATGAACGCTGAAACTTGAGCAGTATTGGTGGGCGCTGTGGATGGGGTCGGCTGTTCGGAGTACCGTTTAGGACTATCATTACGGTGGACAAACAGACAAGTGTACACACAGACAGACAAAAATTTCTACGTTAATTACCCCAAGAAAGACTATCGTCTTTAAAAGAGTAGTAACCGATACTACCGTGTTCATTTTCCCTCATTATTTTTCTGTTGTTAATTCTGGTAAGTTATTGTCTCATTACTAAACAAATTTGGAGATTTAGAGTTGTGTGTCATGAACACGAATACGTATATATTCGGACTTTACAATCTCACTACGCTACAGTACCATTAAAGTGACTACTGGAATATATACATAGCCTCTACTTTGAGGACGCATGTTTGGCGCATGTGAGCACTTCTGTTTCAGGATGAATTATAAAAAAAAAATGTGAGCACGGAGGACTACACCATGCTACCTGGTTACGTGTGTTTGTAACACAGCACGAGACGTTTAATTAACCATACTTATCAAAATTATATGTCTTTTCCATTTATTATAAAATGGCCACAAGCAGGCATTATATACAGTGGCCGAAACAACGTACCGAACTCATTACCATAGTCTCAGAGCATCTGAATGCTTTACACTACTAATATGTCAGTGGTTAAAAAAAGTAATAATCATTTCGGGACTTTTGTGCCAAAACCTCAATATTATTGTGATACATGCAGTAGTTAGGGACCCCAGAATAATTTTGACAATCTGGTTAATCTTAATCCGCCTCTCTTGTTAGTTGGTTGTAATTCACTATGTTTGCTGTATTGTCTGTTACAACACGTATATAATTTGTTTAATAACGTGATAACTTTTGTTTCGCAAAAATACTGGCGTCGGCGTCGTTGGTTGTGAGCCAAAAATCATCATCTTATGCGTGACCAAAAAATCGACATTGATGCAAATAAAATAAATAGATAAAAGAAATCGTGAAGCAGAGTGGGGACCAAACCAGGGTTGTTTGAGTCAAAGTGGGTATCGAACCTGGGTCTTTGCGTGAGAAGCGGATGTTCTACCACACGGCCACGCCTCTGTTTTTTTTCCTTGTTACAAAACTGTGATACGAAATCAAGGAAAGGAAATAATGATAAAAAATATTAACCACGCTTTGGACAATGCTTGACAATAAAAAATTGAAAGATTATCAATCTATTCAAGAATACATATCACTCTAGTTTGTCCGTCATGTGTTTAGGGCTTTCACGAATATAAACAATGCTTTCATTGAAGTACTCTTTCGATGACAATGTATACATAGTCTTCGTGGCACACTGTCATTCGAGTCTTCCAAATGCTGTGTAGCATCATCATCATGGACATATCATACGGCACACCATCATCACTGATCATTGGCACCAAGCGTATGGCGTTACTGGTAACTCTTTTTTAAGGTACGTTTTAGCATGACCCACCAAAATAGCGTATCAGAGGAATCCAAAAATATATGTTTGATCGTCTCAGGCTTTCTGCATCTGAGACAAATGCTTGTCCACTGCACCGAAAATCCTTTCTCTTTTAGCCAAGGCTACACAGGCAACCCGCACTGTGTGGCTTTAAAAAAAAGTTTTACACGACGAACGCATTTGCATTCTCTTCACCCGTTTTACCAAATTTTCACCATAATTTTTACTGTATATATGAATCGGAATATCGGAATGGGTAAAGTGACATCTTTATACATATTTTTCCTAGTGACGCTGCCGAGATACTTTAGGGAGAAACGCGCATGCAAAAACCGAAGAGGCCTTACAACTTCGCGTAGAAATCCTGTTATTCGTGATGCTTTCATGTATTGTGATGAAACAACAAATTCTGGGAGAGCATCACTTAGCCTTAGGGCAACGCCTCTGCTTGTGAAAACAATGAAAATGACTTCCTCTGCTTGAAAATGCAGTGTATGTAGTTTTCATGCTTTACAAACGCACGCGTCCTGTAGACATGTTTCGCAAGCACAATGAAATATTGCAGTAATAATGCGTGGCACTAGCGTTCATTGCCAACGGGCGTCAGAATATGTAATCACCATAATGGCTCCGTGGTTTAAAACCGGCACCCCACTGCATAAGGCTCTCACGCTACTGGGCTTATTCTCTTAAAGCCACGTAGTGGGCGCAAAGCGAACTAGCTCAGTCCGACCTCTCTGCCTTCTAATAAATTATCTCTCTCCCTCTCTCTCTCGAAAAGGTTTCACGCACAAAGTGTTTGAAGTACGCACTAGGAACAGGATGTCGTTATCTAATCGAAGTTTTGATATCTACTCATTTTCGCTCCTTAACTTGGGTGGCGCACAACCATACCCACATTTCTCTGTATTAAGGCACATACCCACTCGGGAAAATTGACCAAAAAAGCGTAGTGTAACCTTTCAGTAGGATCTATATTACTGCTTGTTAATATTATATAACTAGAATAAAAAAATTGTAATATAGTATCCTAAAAACAGAAACAGAGAGACAGAGATAGAAAATGAAAGATCCTGAGAAAGTGAAACTGTGAAGCTTTGAGCTCATCAGACGGCTGAGTTTTCTTGCTTGATCCTTACTTTTGTGGCTCTCACCCACCAAGGGGGACGGGCCAAGAAGCCGGTGGTTAATGCAAGTCAATACCTTTAGGTTTTCTAGACTAGGGGAATAGGATTACTTTGTTTTGACAGTGAAACTAATTTGGCGCAATGTAAAAAAAAAGGGGGGGGAGGAGAGAGATAATAGAATTTGTTGAATATCTGAGGTGTAATTGTTATATGAAATTCTTCTGAAGGTTAAATCATTGCAGTGTAACAGTTAAATAATAAATGATAGATTGGCTAGTAAAATTCGAGAGCTGATCACTGACTCAGCAGGGTAATCTTCTTGTGTTATATAGGGATTCGCAGAGAGCCCCGCAGATGTTCTTGTCGCTGTGTTCCAATGAAGTGGCCCAAAAGACAAAATATTAGGAGTAGTAAGTGATATACCTAGTTTTTTAAATAAAATTTCGAAGCAATTTTTTTAAACGGTTACATGTGATAAGAAAATGGTCGATATGTTCAGGTTCGTTACAACTTGAGCACAGAGGGGTTGGCACCAGACCAGACCTGTTTAAGTAGAAATTGAGAGGTGGTACGTGGCAACGTAATTTTTTAATAGAGACTTCCAATTTACACGTGGGACACCATTTATTATTCCATGCGATGTGCAGGTGCGAGAAATCTGGATTTGATATCGTAATTTTTTATGAGTCTTCAAGGAGGGAAAGTTTTCTAAACCTCGCTGCTGTTGCATAAGCTGTAGGAGGCATGATTGGCACAATCAGAAGATCAAGAGATGTTCGCGCGAGTGAGTCGGCCATCTCGTTTATAAATATACTACGATGACCTGGCTACCATATCATTCGCACTAGACGAAAGTTTCCTGGGATTAATGATTTAAAAGCTTATAGTACTGCTGATGTCGACGACGATGATAAAAGTGAACACACGGAATACGAGTCAGTCACTATCACAGCTGTCGAATGAGTCGCAGGAAGTTTACAAATAGCTAGTATAACAGCCGTTAATTCCGCTTCAAATATTGGTGTATAATCTGGGAGGCGTAATGAAAATGACCAGAATAATGAGATAGAAAAAATACCCACACCTGCCTTGTCGCCACTCATAGATGCATCCGTTGCAATTACTATATTAACACCTAATTGAGGCAAGTGTTGTTCTAATAAGCCAATGAAATATTTTGAGGGCAAGTGTTTAGCATTCATTGGGAAGATATCGTCAAATTCTATTTGCACTGAGCCGATTGGTTTGTCAGATGGTGTGATCTCGAATATATTAGCATTTAGAGAAGTGTTTGAACGAATAGCACTTGTACTTTATATACACGGGATCAAAGATCATTGAAAAAGACACCAGGCTCCGCAAAGAATACAAAGTGTCGCCTTGTTAAAGTGGATTCAGAAAACTTTCAATAGGTTTTGACTGTTAAAACATGGAATCTGCAAGCTAGAGTGGGTATTGGAGCTTCTTGATACAAAACATTGTTAGCTGTGAATTTTCGCACACCTAAACAAATTCAAAGAGCTTCCCGCTCCAAGAGAATCTAGGGGTTTATTTTGTGTGCTAGTCCACCAGAGAATAGTACACATGCGAACTCAAGAATCGGACGAACGTATATGCGATAAATCGTCATCAGCGTATCTCTGCGAAGACCGGAACGGAGGCGGCCAAGTCTACCTATCATCCAAGCAGCGCGTGTAGGCTTAATTTTATGTGCCGCACTCTTCTTCTTCTGATGGTGCATCACAAAGGGTCAAACGTGGTAGTGGGGATTCTGCTTAAGAGAAGGGAAATGAAATTAGAACATTGGCGTGGGCGTATCAAATCATTTATTCACAAAGCGTTATTTGGTTTCTCAAACGTGGTAGTTATAGAATAAACCACCGGGTCTATCAGACCATAGCGAGTAAGAGCCAAAGCAAGGGCGTAGTAAGTAAGTAAACCGTTCTGTGTTTTCTGAAGCATGCCTCAAATTGCTACATTTATTGGTGACCCAGACTACGAACGCGACCTTCACTATAGGGCAGCGTGAAAAACCAGACGGCCTCAAACCTGGCCCTATATACTCCTATTGCGGAGGTGCCTTGTGCGAGTCGTCAGCACCACAACTCTACGCCAACTATGACTTGTCGATACCGCTTACGGTTCATTGAAGCTGATAACAAGTTTCGCTCTCGCCGCATCACGTTAGACGTTTGCAAGTACGACCAAATAGTTGAAGCGTGGACGCGTCACTGCAGGAAATGGCTGAGCTATGCGACATCCCGGTGCAATCGTTTGGTGAAACTCCATATGACGGCCCACCACACGCGTATACGCTGACTCATTTCGCCTGCACATCGACGAATTCGGCCAATCGCGAAGAACGGAAAGCACGGGCGCTGACGTGTCAGTAATGAGACGTCCCACGGAATCAATAGAATGAGCACGTGTTTTTAATAGCTCGCTATCGTGGCTTTTTTCAGCCGTAAACAGCCCTTGGTATGTAACATTCAATGCGTATTCACGTCCTGATTCTCTCCCATGGGCCTGGGGAAAAAAAAGCCAGGCAGAAACAACACAGAGTGCGTCACCTTGCAGTTGCATGTACATATGCTGAATTAGAACTGCGAAGAACACTGACAGCGCTAATCAAAGTAAGCTGTTCGTCAGCGGCCATGTGCCCGCACAGTCCCTGGCCACTACTTGAAAGCGATATTTAAAAAAAGTAGAATTCGTACGCCATCGGTATCAAGCTGGCTGCCTGTGTGAGTGCATTGCGGGCACAGGCGAAGGAAACGTCGCATACAATTTATTTCACAAAAAAACCTCCCCTGCATGACAGTTCAGATAAAGAAATCTCTTTTTCTCCTAGCGACAGTTGTTGTGAAGCATCAAGTGTGAAGGCGATGGCAGATACGACTAATCGTTTGGCCGGCGGTGCACAGCGAGCGACTTAGAGCACGGCGACAGAACTGTCTGTGCCTGCGAACAGTCTCGTCGCTGTAAGTATGCACACATCTGCATCAATGTGAACAGTGGACACATACCTATTGTTCATTTGCGACTATAAAATAACGACGACGAAAATTCCACAAGAGCCGCATGTTGCGATCGCCGGTGGTCGCGTTTAGCCGTACTTCTCGTAAGCCTAGCGACGCCGTCGACAAGCCCACACGATGGCATCGGCGGGGCGCCTGCCTGCTTCACCGGCTTTCCGGCATGAGCGCCGCTGCTATATTTGTGTTTGCGGACTCGTGCACCAGCACTGCGAATGCTGGTTCAGCCGACATGATTGAAATGCCAGCTGACAATTTGTGTATTCTGACTGGAGGGTTGTTGAAGATTAGATGAATCCATATTAAAAGATCGGTGCACTTTGGAGCTATGAATTAACCGATGTAAATATTAACGTTACGGTGTCAGTGTTAATTGTTTTTTAAGCCGAGTAAAAGTCGCCCACTGGCACTACAAGAGAGGTCAAAATACTGTGCTATATATATCCGATAGTTCGCTTCCTGTATATAGTGTAGCGCGAATGGTCAGTGCTTGCGGTGTTTTACTTTGAAATAATAGTGCGTCTCTCTCTCTCTCTCTCTCTCTCTCTCTCTCTCTATATATATATATATATATATATATATATATATATATATATATATATATATATATATATATGTGTGTGTGTGTGTGTGTGTGTGTGTGTGTGTGTGTGTTGCATGACCAATAATTCTGCGTTCTTCAGTGCTGATTAGATTGTAATAAACATAATTTATACTTCAAAAGTGCAGGGCCGAATTTTTTTTCATTCGTACAGACGGTTCAACTGTTAGTCCCACTGAAGCATTCTACTTGAACCAACATTTAAATCAAGTGAAGTAAGTGCTAGGGGGTAACAGTCAAACCCTTCAAATTGCTTCCAGAGGTATTCGAAATTGGTTCAAAATCTGTGGTAGCCCATTAATACCCTAAAGGACCAATGCTACACCCCACTGCAGTCCTTTTCAGGTTAGAGTGTACACGCATGCTGGTTCAGCTGTCGAAATTTCGAATTCTGAGCGTTTGTTGCACAATATATGAATTTTCATTCTCAACGTGACATTTGTATATCAATTGCTCATTTAATCACATGTCTGTATAAACCTAAAAATACTGTACAAGTGGTCAGAGGGGGGGGGGGACGATTTGAAATGAAAGGAAGAGAAAAGTGAGCCCCGTAACTGTCTCTGAGGGGGAGCACACCTCAACGGTAGCTCACGAGAGATGGGGGTAGAGAAGGGATTAAAAGGGTAGGATTAAAAAGTAAAGAGACAGAGAGAGGGGAAGGAGAGAGCGAGACGCAGGGACAACGAATGACAGATGTAAGGAGAAGACCAGAAATATGGACACGGTTGCAGGAGTCCGAGGACAGGGCACCACTGGTGAGAGCTCTTGTCGGCGTCAGAAGATGGCGCAGGGCAAGTCCAGTAGACCAGAGCTATGATGTCGTCGAAGATCAGCGTCAGAAGATGGCATAGCGCCAGCCCAATCGGCCAGAGCTACGCTGACGTCGGAGATCGCGAGGGCACAACTGATCGACCCGAAATCCAGCGAGCTATAGTCTGACAAATGGCCGAATAACATATTTTTTGTGTGCAAAAAAGTAATTTTTGGCCCCATCTGAAGTCTCGGGATGGGAAAACTGTTAACAGTGCTGTATCCGTTGCTGAAAAAGGTAACTAAATACGTTACTCGTTCCTCCAACAAAAAATGAATGCATTACCTCCAAAAAAAAAGTAGCGCGTCACCGTTACCATTACTGGAAAAAGTAACAGACGTCACCTCTGCCGTTACCACAAATTATAAACTTTAGTCAATGTGTCTTTGTTACAGGAACTCACAATAATAATTTTTCATATGTAAATGTTATGTTCACAGGAAACTTCTAACAGGAAAAGGGACTATATTCAATATCCTGATTTAACGAATAGCATTTGTACAAATGCACTGGACCTGAGCATTATTATAGTGGCTTTACCTTTCTACTACATGCTACCGCTTCTGACTCAGAGGCACAGGGCGAAGCCATTTTTCTTGATGCGACAATATGCGCGATATGAGATTCAATCATCCACGCTAGCCACAACAAAAGACTCAGTGAACTCTCAAGACGGTTTACAGTAATTTGTTTTTTCCGGGTCCGAAGAGCCCCGAGCTCCAGTGGCAATCGTTGAAATCGAAGCTGGTGGTGCTCGATTTTTGAAATTACCCACCGCGTGCCAGAATCTAATCTTGGATGCCTGCATTGGAGGTGGGGGGGGGGAGGGGTGGCGTTTGCACGTTTGTGACATCAGAGGTTCCTTGGTCCACTCCTGTCGTCTCGTTCGGGCCACCAAAACTTGAGGCGCGTGCCTCATCGACGCCAGCGCGCATGCGCTGATGACCCACCCCGAAAAGGCTGAAGGCTCGCTAAGGAAGTGTTCTATGGCCTTGTCAGGAAACAAATATTTCTGCATAAACGTTTCTAGTTCACTTCAGCCTGTATATTTACCGCAAGAAATTGCTGGCGTTTGTGTGAGCATGTTCAAGAACAGCCTCGAGTGGCTCAGGAGTTCAATAACCAAAAATAACCATTTAGGTGAGCCGGAAGTGATGCAGCAATATTATTGGGACACGCTGTCCGGAGGAGAGGGTACGTCACCGTTGAATATGTGTAAGCAACTTTTTCTGTATGTGAGCCACAGACACAAAGGTTAATTCCTACTCAAAGGGTACTGTGAAATTGTTCGGGTTGGCATATAGAATGAACGGGCATTGCACCACAATGTGTGCTCGGCATTCAGGGAAGCCTCGTCTGGGAAATCGCGTACTAAGTGCTACTATACATTTGTAGCCAGTGAATTTGTAAGTTAAGTTCGTGGAGCTCTAACAGTGGACAGAGTCATTGATGCGCCCCAAACAAGCACCTACATGCGCGCGAACAGTGATCCCTAATATTGAAACATACCTTAATATCTATGCTTCAAAACATCTTTATATACATGACAGAGTTAACGAAATCAGAATGTAGAGTAATCAGTAATTTGAATTCGCTTGCATTTTTTCAATTGCGGCTCCATGATCATGATTCACAGCTTGCCCAAGGGGGCCAGTTCAGCATATATACGAAATATCATCTGCTGAGAAATGCTGCTGTTTTGTTGTTTTCCACCTCTAGCAAACTTAGTTTGGTTTGCTGTTAGAAAGTGTTGTGACCACTCTGGACAGACTTTTGTGAGGAGCGATGAAAACAACGGGCTTTCAGTTTGAATTAACTGTTGTTAATACCAATGTGCTCAAATTACCGAGAAATTCCTCCCAGAGAAATACACAGGACTTTGTCAGGACAATATGGGATTTTGAATATAACTTTAGCTAGTAATTAACCGAGTTCCAAAACGAGTTTTTGCTGTAATAATATTTGTTGTATGTAAAAGACCTGACACATGACAAGAAATTTTTAAAGGTACAATTATTTTCAACCGAACAATAATCGAGTGCTCTCAGTACGTATGATCAGAGTTGGCCAGTGTTTATACATGTTGATGATTTGAATGTATACAAAGAGCTATTTTCTTGATATTTCTGTGAACTATGTAGCCAAAAGGGATAGTTTTCTGTGACGTCAATGTTAAGAGTGAGGCAGGCAGTTAGGAAGTAATGAGGAATGAAAATATGAATTTAGCTTTAACCATCGTCCATCGTTGGAACAGTGTCTTGATGACTATATATACCATTGGTTCAAAAAGTAGACTCTTTTATTCCTTTGTCAATGAAAAGCTCAACTTTATGAGATTCATTCAAAAAATAAGGGTAGTTTGGTTCCCAGCAAGAAAATATTCATAAACAAAAGTTTTTCATTAGCGGGCTTAGTTTAGCAAAAACCTATGTAACTTTTATGCAGAATCACTGTCAATTTCTTGAGACTTTTCGTACCACTGCAGTAGTTTGTTTAGTGTCTCTGCATAAAAAAAACCCTGGAATCAAACCTGTTGCCAAGAGTGATTTTTAATTTCTCACTGAACATATGTATAAAGTGAAAGAAGAGTTGGTGGTGGGTCAGGAGGGCGGGAAGTTCCCAATCAAAATCTTGGATCTTCGGTCATGACTGAGGTGCGTATTGTCATGGAGGAGGACCATTCTTGAATTTATTGCGTGTCTTGATGCACGTAAGGTTCTTCATTTAGTGCAGCTAGATTGATTACTTGTCAATATTTGTACGCGGTTTCTCTGACGTCATCGATATCATTTTGAGAATGTCCTGCTGTGGCGCATGTATTGTGCATTAGCCTAATTTCTTGGTTAGAAGGGCACTGCTGTTGATAATATTGTCGTTTAGGTGTTTCATACAATGAGATTACACTCTTACGTAAATTGTTATTTGACTTTGCGTCCCTTTAAATGTTTGACTCAGGCTAAGGCTTTCATTATTTGCCAACTGTTACTCAATTACAGTGTCTGTCACTGCAACCTTTTTACCTCGTCTAGAACGGGAACTAAATTTGTTTTTCAATATGATTCTGTAAATAATGTCTTAACAAGATACACGTGTTTATCACTACTGGATCTAATCTTGTTGGTCTGAATTTGTTGGAAAACGATCGAACGTGCAGGCACAAATACAGAGGAACACGTAGCACAACAGCGACGCTTTTTTTTTTATTCAACGCGATGGGTCTCTCGCCAATGGGTTGTCAAAATATCATATTGTGGCTCAGACTAACCCTACTGACACTGCACTTTTTGAGGGCATGTGTGGTGAGAAAGACAACGGGCAGCTCGGTACCAAGTACCAAGGGGTGTCCAGTGTAAATATTGCTGTCTGACTAAATGAGTCAAGAAACAAATTTGCACAATTTCAGCAGGTATTTTTTAAATCGATGGCTATTACTGCTTTTGGCATGTATTGTTCAATCCTGTGAGTGACAGTGTTACTTTTTTACATGTATACTGCTACATTCACGATGGTCATAAACAATGTAAACTTACTTGGCGTGTTTTCTTGCCAGTCGAGGGCTCTCAGTCACCTGGCGACAGCATAAATATTTATAATAACGTTAGGCTGCTGTGCACATGAATACTACCCAGGAATAGCAGCGAATAAATGCCCATAAATATGCAGGCGCACACCGCGGCCACCCGTACCCGCCACCAATGCTGGCTCAATGAGAACGATAGTTTTCACAGCGCCATCTCTAGGTCAGATCACAACACCACCGCTACCCTTATTTTTGTTGCACTGTCAATGGTTCAGCTTCCCTTCTCTAAATGGTCGGTGTTCTGTGGTATAACTTTATTTACCGCCATGAGTGTACCAAAGGCCTTGCCTCGCGCTTACCCTCTGTGCCCATCACATATGTCCGGAAGAGGATTCGTGATAGTGGGCACCCTTGGCTGAGTGCCGTCTGGATATGTTCTGGTGTGGCAATATAATTATTAAAGACCAAAGTCTTTCTTTGGATACTTGAATGCAGAGATTTTGATCTGTCCGTATGTCACACGATTCAGCCACCCGGCCAATGTTTAAACACTTGCTGAACGTCCAGCCATAGTGAACTGTGAACATTGTCGATGAAAAAGCAAATATGCATATCTGAAGCACAACATGAATGCGTACGTAATAGGTGTTGTGTCCATTTACAAGAAACTACATATATAGATACGTAATTCTGAAGATCCTATGGTGTTTCTTAGGCTGCGCTGAAAGTACGACGCTATACACGAACACTACCGCCTTTCGACGAAATTCGCCGCGAAGCATGCTGATAGGCTGCCAATTTTTCTCCTCGTGTTATCACAACGTGGTCATGTTAATACTTGCAACATTAAAAGTGCTATCTCTGAAGAATTCGTTTCTTTAGATTATATGATCACGCACATAAACCCCTAGCTGTTTACGGATATTTCATCAAAATGCATGGTTCGAAGAAGTGTCAAAACTATGTTTTAGTATAGCTCGCTGTTGTTCTCGCGCAAGCTTTTAATTGCAAGTACGTTTACCACGCTCGAGCAACAGTGATATCTACTAAAGGTGATCTCTCTAGCTTACGTATATTCTGTTCTATGCATTGCTCGCTGCTATTAAGGATTGCATTTCTCACCGTACCCTTCCACGTGAACATGTGTTATACCGTTAATTAACTTCACGTATTTACGTCACAGTGAATGCGACCAATGTAGTTCTTTGCCGTAACGTCATTATGTATAGTGGCTGCTGCATCAGTTACAGTACCTTTCATTTTTGTATCCTTAATAGTGTGCTGTACGATGTATTCGATGCACGTCTTCTGTACTTACGTACACACGTGTAATATCTTCCGTTTACTCTAATAATACAAAAGGCGTTTTAAGTGAATGAAAAATTATTTGGAATATACTGATCACCCTTACTATCCTGCCTTACGCACCACTTTCTGTTTGTGTACACAGCTCCAGCAGACATTGAATGGAATACGAGTGGCGGCAAACGCTGTTGCGATCGATGTAACGCGGTGATAATTGTTATGGTAAATGTCTTGTATGCAAAATGCGTTTATTTAAGTAAAAGCTGCGTATATAGCTCTATGCTCAGAGTCATTTCCATATGTCTCCATGCGTAGGAATGTTTGAAACGAACATGTTTCTCTATCTCAGCTATGTAAGTTTTTCTGCTACACTTTTAGAAAAAAGGTGGTAGTACTTGCTAACCTTGGGGTAGTAATGGTTTGTCACATATGTTACAACCCTGGTAGTAAGCGCAGTTAGTAACGGCGAGGGTAGTAACAGTTATTACCTCTGCTGTTACTACCAGCAGTTAGTAACTGTTACTACCCTAGCTTTTACCGCCCATGGGTAGTAACTTTTAAAGGTTTCAAAAAAAGTAGTAACCGATGCAACCTATATATAGTTCATTACTTTGGGCATATTTCTCCACTGCTAATGTTGGCTAATCAATGCCTTATTACTTGACTAAGTCGGGTAAGAAGCGTGGTGTGCCATGAATATAGACCAAACAGGTTCACTATTTTTCACGTATACATGCAGTAAGACGTAAGCGTGGGGTATATATAGCCCCTACTTCGCAAGGGCATGTCTGGCACAAAGGAGCACTTGCGTTACAGGAGGAATTATAAGAAATATAAACCTATCGCACTATATTGTGCGATAGGTTTGGTGACGTAGCTGAAGGCCTTTAATCAGCCTTACTAATAAAACATTATATGTTATATTTATCTATTATAAAATGGCCACAAAAACGCATTATGTACAGTGGCCGGAACAAGGTACCGAACTCATTCTCAGTGCATTTGAATGCTTCACACGAAGCATTCAAATGTCAGCGTTTAAAATATCACTTGAAAATGTCATTTGAAACGGCATTTGAAATGTCATTCAAATATATCAGCGTTTAAAAGGTAATAATCGTTTTGGGGGTTTGACGCGCCAAAACAATGATGATATTTGGAGACACGCCGCAGTGGAATAACTGCGACTGTCCTCGAGGCTAATTGTGACCATCTGGTTATATTGATTTGCCGGTCTTGTTGATGTTTGCTGTAGTTTACAAGTTTGTGGTAATTGTCTATTACGGCGCGTGTAGCACTTGATTATGGTTCGTTAACTTGTACTTCTCCGTTTAGACAGTATCAAAATGAAGTTTACATATCTCGGTTGAGTAATTTAGAACGAAATGTATTTTCTTGATCTATGTATACCTTCTGCGTCATTTTTCCGTTTAATAATAGTACGTTGAGACGATTACTCTCATAATTGATCAGAATCGCATTCACACAGTATTTTGGATTAGATAGTCAAAATCTGGGTAGCAAAGAGGTAGTAATGGGGCAAGAAATGTAGTAACGGCTGCAGTTACTACCTCTTTCGTTTCTGTTACTAACTGTTTACTAACGTAGGTAGTACACAGGTAGCAAAAGGGTAGTAACGGTCAAAGAAAGGTAGTAACTGCTGCAGTTACTACCTATTCGCTTGCAGTTGCTACCTTTTTACTAACTTTTTTTTAAGAGTGTGCAAAGATCGCACGTATGAACAGACGTGTGTGAATATCAGCCTATGCATGGGGGACTCCCATTATCGGGAGTCCCACTCATTTCCTCTAGCACATTCAGTGGTTGTCATCGTGTTCGGGCTCTCACGGTAGCCGTTTGACAATTCACTTGCGCCGTGCATGACGAGCTTTTCATTCAGTGTGTGGTATACATAAGCGATGTGACGCATACGCAGGAGGTGATGACGTGCAGCAATTGTGCGAAGCGGGCGAAGAAGAGTTCCTGGAGATCATGGCCCTCGTGGGCATGGCCAGCAAGCCTCTTCACGTTAGAAGGTTGCAGAAGGCACTGCAGGAGTGGGTCAACAACCCAGGTAATGCGCGCGATATCGCCAGAAGCTACAGCGCATCATTTACGCTGGAAACACCTGGTATTGCGATACTCGGGAACATGACTTTATTTTTTCTGTTCTTGAAGATGTCTTGACAAAAACGTTTGCAGCAGGAAATAATACAATATATTGTTTTATTAAGACAATTCATTGCGTTTGCTTTTAAATCGGTCATTTGATACTCATTACGAAATGTGAAGGCCATCATTGAAATTTCGACTTCTCTGCCCGATCAGCGCCTTCTTGATTTTTTTTCAATGCCAGTGCAAACTTACTCTCAGGAAGTGATGCGACTTAGGCTTGTCTGAGCGTTTTCTCGCGGAGTTGATATGTTCCCCTCTCTGTCAAATTTGTTCCTTGATGCTTTGTGGCTCGAAGCCGCCTCAAAGTGCTTTTCGAGTCAGCGCATGCACGAGCATCACAGTACATGACGTTTTCCCATTGGTTGGCCGCACAGCTCTACGAACGGTGACGCGCTATCTCAAAACACCATATCTCTCACGGAGCCAGCGTGACCGCCAACATTGTAACAGGAAAAATGCAAGATGCCGCCCCACGGATCTGCACACAACGCAACAAAAATGTACTTCATATGATTAGCGTGGTGAGGCAACACATGAAGGGTTCTCTACCCCATGACCGCAAAGCACACGCGAACGCTAGGCGATAAGCGAGGAAGAGCAAGAGAAGAGGGTGGTAAAGAGAGGAGGCACTGCAGCCAGATTCAGAGCTTGAGAACTGACAGACATTATATAAGAACAAGTAGTCACATGCAGCGACCATGCGCAACGGTAATGGAAGCGTTTTCTTTACCAGTAGTTTGTGTGTTATTTTATTCTTTTAGCAAGCAATGGTTGTCCCCAAGTGTGTGAAGGCAATGAGAGCCCCTATCTCATCGTAGTCCATATAGCGTAACTTCGCGCTTCATTTTCCACCGTATAGATACTTAAGTCGATGGCAGAAAGAAGTTTGGCCATCCAAATTTAGGTGCCTCTACTGAATTTTTAAACGAAGCTAGGCTTAGTTCATAATGCCACGCACGTTTCGTATTTTCACTTTTGTGATATTCAATTTTAACTCACAAAGCCTGGGTATCAGGAATTCTCAGTGAAAATTGTGCCTCATTGATCGAGAAGGTTAGCGATCATTGTAGATCGTTCTGTCAAGATTGTCCGCAAGGCGTGAACACTCGATATTATTCGAGATCTTGCGCGAAGACAAGTGATAAGGCTAGAAGATTCGACGATACATGTGTAAATGCCCCTGCGCATCGCCGCTTGTCAGTTGACCGACGGCCGATGCTCTGTTCACCGTTATCAGTTTTCGTGTATTACTAGAATCTGACCATCAATTCGCTGGCCACAAGTTCATCCGTCTAAACAGTTTCATCTACCAACGAGTATGCTCCCTTCGTCCACGTCGCGACCCCGTGACATCTGGTGGAGGTGCCGGGGAACAATTACCGTACAAATGCCGATGCAAGCCTAATATGCATGAAGACTTATAATGGACACAGAATAAAGTGCTTTCTAGCTACAGATTTTTTTTCTCCAAAAGAGCATTCTTATATAGTTGCATCACACGAATGCACGTCACCACAAACCACCTTTGTTATTAGAAACAGTATGAATCAACGAAACACCGTTATAGGATAAACGATCGCATACAACAGAGAAGTACGCATTTACCTGCCAAAATAAAAAAACAGTCTTGTTACACCAAAAAAACCACTCATTCAGAATCTGTTAGCAGAACAGACGTCTGGGTGTCGCGCTTCCTTTCTGATTTCAAAAAAGCATTGCAGGTTGCTTCTCGTGCTTGTCGATTATTGTTTTGTCACGAAGTTGAGGCTGGCAGCTAAGACCGGGCCTCTTTTTAGATCGCATAATGTCCTATGTAAGTCTCTGTGCACACTGTGCTTGTTTCGTCATCAACATTTACCAGCAAGCCCAACTGGCAGACACCTTCAATGTCATTTTTAAGCTGCCGAAAAAACGATTCATTGTGATGCTCGGAAACGTATACCTGGTGATTTCGCGCACCTATGAAGCTCACTCGAAGCGAAAGGGCACCCAAGCAGCTCTAACCGCCGTATTCAAAAACGCTCCTTTGCTTAAACTTGACTTTAAAACGCTTTCAATGCAGCACGTTTGAAACGCATCTGTGCGTCTGTGCTGCTTTGGCATCGCCTAAGGGCAATGCGTTCGAAACCCGTTTGTGCTGCATTGATGTCGGTGACAAGTCAAGTTCAAGTCAAGGAGCGTTTCTGAATACGGGGGTTAGTATACTTTTCCCGGGATTATATCGGCTGCTTCCGCGGGTGAGGGACGTGAGGGGTGAATAATTTTGCCGCATTATGATTGGGCTGTCCATAACTTGTAACATGGCGAAGCTCACGCAAGAGGCGCCGCTTGGTGTACTCGAGTGTGCGGTGATCGTTCGCGTCTTTCTGTTGCTGTTTACATATATCACTGCCCGCTCAGATTGCGGCATAGTTCTGTTTTTTACTAATAGCTATGAAAAATTGTACCTATCAGTGAATCTTATTTTTTGTGGGTCTTCCCAGTGGTCGGCCGGCTTCGCTTCTAATGATGCTGGTGTGTAGCAAGCCAGCAACAATGCGCGTCAGTTTTCTGTTTTCGGTGTGGTGACGTATATAGTCGCCGTTGCGAAGTAGAGGGGTTGACGACAAACACACACAGGTGACTGCTGGGTGTTATATATGTGATCAAAATCGGTCGCTTGGGCTCTAGCTGCGGACGGGCTTTTCACAGTCATCTGGCTGAAGAGGAAGATCGTAGGAGATTGTACCCGAAGAAGAATCAGCTAACATCGAGTGTGCCGAAAACAAATCAGGGGCAACTGTGAGCTCATGAAGGCAACCAGCAATTATGCGGACCGGATCAGGGCGTGACGATCGCCAATGTTGACCCGACATTACTTCCAAATGTACCACCAAAAGCAACATGTATCGCCGGAGTCGTAGACGGCGTCATAATATTCTGCAGGCAGCGGCATAAAGGAGCACTCATCTTGGACAGGGGCTGTCAGCGAGGGCGGTCATTGTCGACTCCTATATACATGAAGCAGTCTGTAAGCGTCAATTTGCAGGCATCGATGGTTTCGCAGTTTCACCTCCATAAGCTGCAATATTCCTGCTGCGAGCGAAAGTCGGCGAGGAAAAGTGCCAAGGCTGTGTTGACCGGGTGACAGGGGACGACGATTGGGGGCTGCAGCGTCTGAACAGTGGTATATATAGGGTGCACGTAGGCATCGGGAAGGTCTAACGTGCTGGGTTTGACTTACGGCGATAGCGTCTCTCAAAACGGATTGGTGACGAACAGCGTCGCAATGCTTCCTTCCTGTCACTCATTGACCACTTGGAACGAACGACGGATCTCTTCGCATATTCGTCCTCTTGAACGGCACGCTGTACCGTCCAGGTCCTGATCTACATCTATACGTGCCTAAAGATATGCGTTCAACGGTACTGCATAACCTTCACGACGAAACAACTGCGGGCCACCTGGGCGTAACTCGAGTATGGTGCGGCTTCCTTTGGTGCGGCCGCGCCCGGTCTGTTCGACGGTATACACGTCCATGGGCTCTTGCGATAAATGCCAACGTCGACAGCGACCTGCCGCACCCTCCGATGGACCTGTTCAGCTGATCTTCAACCTTTTCTTTTTCGTGCCGCTATAGATCTTCTCGGTCGTTTTCCCGAGTCACCCTCTGGCAACAAACGGGTCGCCGTTACTAATTAAACCAGGTATGCCCCCAGGGACATCAGTAAGGTTCGGAGCTGGGCTAGTTGGTGAGATATCAATTTAACATAAGGTTTAGTAGCGCAAATTCGACGGGTACACAAATGACAAGTAGAAACACGACATTCGCTACACTCGCAATTAATTTTATTTCAAAAGTAACACTTAATATATAACTCAAGTCTCTAGTGACACCAAAAAGAACTGCGAACGTTGAATAATTTCAACAGCAACAAAAAAACTTAGGTATGCCATCATTTGAGCGCTCTATCAGCATTGATACCGACGTTGCCGATTGCTTGCTCCACGATGTCATTCTATATACACCATGGATTGTCCTCCCTGCTAATTGCTTGCTGATCGCGGCCGAGCATTTTTACCTGAGTTATGCTCTCAAGGGCAACACAGCACAAATTGATTGCTTCGTACCACACGCAAACAAACGGTCTCAGCGAGCGTCTCAATCGAGCCCTCACGGACATGCTACTATGTCCGTCTCGTCTGGCCACCGTGATGGGGATCCCGCTATACCTCACGTGACATTCGTCCGCAATTTCTCACACTATGATATTCATCCTTTATTATGTATGGCCCTGATCTGAACCACTGGACACTTTACTTCCTGATACTACACGTCCGCTGAGCGAATACACACGCGATGCTATCGCTCGTGCCGACCACGCGCGCCAGATTGCCCACTCTAAGTTGTCGGCTTCACAAGCAACCCATATGACCCTCTCCGACAGACGGTATGTCGACGTTAGAATCTCACTCTGCTCACTTCACCTGTGGTGCCAAGTTCGACGCGTTGGCTTGTGAGATAAGTTGTTGACTCGGTTCATGGGTCCTGTTATGCCAGCGAGTCCTCGTCAAACGTCCGTGCCTCTGAAAAAGGCAATCTGGGTCAAGGCCAGCCCGCAGTCTGCCTGGCGCGAACAACTCAACGGCGTAAACACGCGCGGCGCTTCTCTGGCCCACGTGCATTGAGTCAGCGGCGCACGTGACAGCGAGCCGGCGTCCTCGTGTCTGGTGGTCTGACGCATGGCGCGGCGCCCCATTGGAGGAATCTGCCCTGACGACCAGCGGCGCTTCTGATTGGACATTTTGGTTGGACCCGGTGTAAATAAAAGAAGCCCTGCGGCGCGTCGCGATCGGTGGTCCTATGTGAGTGAGAGGAGGCCCCGTGTCGGAGAGCCGACATGTGTGTGAGTCGGGGGTTTTAGGCGAAAAGCTGACCTATGTGTTAGAGAGGAGAGCTCGGCTCTTCGAGTCTCTGTCGGCCCCAGTGCCGAAATTGTAACGCTTCTGTATATATGCTGTACATAAACCTTGTTTAACTCACCGTCGTCTCGTCCGCTCGTCTTATCAGCTCTGCGCAGAAGCAGTCGCGAGCTGAGAAACATACGCTACCAAACGGCTGGTGACCTTCCCGGCGGAGTTGAAAGCAGTGGCGCCTGTGGGACCGGGTTGGCGTCGCCGTCTTTCGCAACAGTGGAGGTCAGCGGTGAGATTTCGGAGGTGGCTTCGCAACAGTGGCGGCTTCGGCGGGATCGGCCCGTCGTTCGCAACAGTGGTTGGCAGCTGCGGGATCGGCTGGCGTCAGCGACATCGATGCGGTGAGTGCCTGATGTTTTCCCCTCAGTTCACCAGACTACTCTAGCTCAGGTTGTAGTAGTTTAGAGAAGGGCTGTGTGAAGCATTAGAGTGAGCTTTGATCGTTTCAAGCAAAGTCGAAGTGCTTTGAAACCAAAGTTAATGCGGAGGGGGTAAACACGGGAGAGTGAAAAATTGCTTGCGCGTCTTGCTAGTTGACTTATAGTGGGTACGGCAAGTAAATTGTCAACAGGGGCAAACAGCAAGAGGCTAGTGTGAACGATGGAGAACCTTAAAGTGAAGGAACTCATCGAAATTTGTGAGGAACTCGGCATTACTTTAGGCCGTGCGAAACGAAAGCAAGCGATCCTTGAGATCATGAAGGATGAAGGAGTGTCTGCTGAGGAAGTCGATGAGGCCTGGGCGGATATTAAAGCACGCCGTGAGGAGGCTGAAAGGCGGGAAGTAGAAGCTCGCGAACGTGAGGAGGCTGAAAGGCGAGAAGCTCGCGAACGTGAGGAGGCTGAAAGGCGTGAAGCTCGCGAACGTGAGGAGGCTGAAAGGCGTGAAGCTCGCGAACGTGAGGAGGCTGAAAGGCGCGAACGTCGCGAGGAGGCCGAGAGACAGGAACGCCTCGAGATGAAACGAATAGAATTGGCAATACTACAGTGTTCACAGGCGCCTAGCGTAGCTTCTCCAACAGTTCAGGTCAGCGGTTTTAGAATTAGGGACCAATTGCCACCGTTCGTAGTAGGCGAGGACATGGCGAAATATCTCGTCAAGTTTGAACACGTCTGTGAGCGAAACGCTTTGGAGCGGTCTCTTTGGGCGCGGAACCTGCTAGCTCTTCTTCCCGGCGAAGTGTCCGACGCGATAACTTGCTTGTCGAGGGAAGCGTTTGAGAGCTATGACGAGGTTAAGGAAGTGCTCTTGAGACGTTATAAGTTGTCACCCGAGGCTTTCAGGCAAAGGTTCCGGTATGCTAAAAAGGGGAATGAGTCACACGTTGACTTCGCGTTTCGTCTTAAAGCCGATTTGATTGAATGGCTCAAGGGCGAAGGTGTTTATGACGACCGCGATAAAGTGGTGGAATGCGTTGCATTGGAGCAATTCTACCGCTGCATCGAGGAGGATGTCAGACTTTGGCTGCAGGACAGACTTGGGGAAGTACGGTTAAACAAGGCAGCTGAGTTAGCTGAGGAGTATTATACTCGCCGAAAGTTGCATAGCAGGGCAGTGCGCGTTGAAAAGGATGAAAGGAAAGAGGGCTTTTCAAGGAAACCTGATCAACGGAAACCCGTTCCGCACCGTAATTTCAAGAAGGACCCGTCTCTTACGAATGACACTGTAGGGGAAGGGCAAAAGGAAGCGGAGAAATCGAGTGAGGTTTCTACCACACAGGCATTTGAATCGGAAAACAAACGGAAGCTGCTAATCTGCTACAACTGCAAAAAGGAAGGGCACATCGCGAGAAACTGTCAGGAAAAGTTTGCCTTCGCAACAATCCGAAAATCAGAAAAAAACATGCGGTTGTTGGAGCCGTATCTCCAAGAAATTAGGGTGAATGAGAAAACGTGCCGAGCACTTAGAGACTCAGCGGCAACCATGGACGTTGTCCATCCTTCATTGGTGTCTCCGGATGACTTCACAGGAGAATGCGCGTGGATCAGGCAAGTCGCCGGGGAGCAGAGTGTTCGCTTACCAATCGCCACGGTTGTCATTGAAGGCCCGTTCGGTAAGCTTCGCACTGAAGCGGCTGTGTCTGCCGCGCTAAATGATCGTTTTCCTTATCTTTTCTCCAACAACTCAGAGCAGCTTCTCAAAGAGCAGGGCAAATCGTTCTTCCCCAACTTTGCGTGCATGGCCCTCACGCGATCGCAAGCGCGGAAGCTATCGCGGCAGCTTGATCTGGTTCAATGCAGTGAACTCTCAAGTGACCTTGTCGGCGGGTCGACGGAACCCCAGAAAGGAAATTTTCCGCATGAGTCATGTGAGCAGTCACGCGAGCGGCCCGTCGTGGAAGCTGTCGGCGCGGCCGGCGCGGCCGGCGCGGTAGGGGGCGACGACATGGCGCCATTGAGTCAGAGCGAGAGGGTTGCAACGCTCTCGCCTGTAGCGGAAAGTTGGAGCGAGCTGCCGAGAGTTGATCGAGAGACGCTCATTCGAGAGCAGCGTGAGGATCTCTCGATTGAAGCGCTAGTGGAAAGCCAGAAAAACGCGGCAAAAGTGCTGTCGAAGGAGCACTACGAGGAATCGGTGAAGAAGCGTGCTTTTGAAGTAGGGAGTCAGGTAATGCTGCTGCAGCCGTTCAAAAAGAACAAGCTTGAGGTTGATTGGGAAGGGCCCGCAAAAGTAGTATCGAAGCTTTCTGATACCAATTGTGAAGTTAAATTAGGAAGGCGGCCGAACAAAATTTATCACAGTAACTTGAAAGCGGTCGTAAATCAGCCGTTGAGTGTTTCCGAGGAAGGAGCAAAAATTTTGACCACTAGTGATGTAATCGAAAGGGGATCGGAGGTAATCTTGGAGAAGTTGAACCTAGAGCCTAGGTTAAGTGAAGTCCAGGAGGAGGACCTGAAAGGGATTGTTTCCGAGTTTGGATACGTGTTGTCGGACCGTCCCGGAGACACGACGGTTATCGAACACGATATAGAGCTAACTTGTAAGGAGCCAATCCCTAGCAAACCGTATCGTTGTTCCCCTGTGCAACGTCGAAATTGTGAGCCGCTCTTGGTGCCGCATAGGTATCGTCGCCTAAAAGTGGCCGGTTACTGAGATGGAGCATGTTGCTCCACAGCGCAACTTTGACGTTCGCTATCAAAAAAAAAATAAAGGAAAGGTAAATGCTAATGCAGGTGCATTGAGCAGTGCGTTCCAGCTAGTACCTTCTCAACCTTTCGGTTTCTCGCTGGCGATTCGGGGCAAAATTTTGACCTCATCACGACCTGGGCTGAGCGCTCTCGTTCAGAGTGATCTCAAGGGGCCAACTTCATGTGGTATTCTAATTCGTTGCGTTGTTGTAAGTGTGAAAAATTCAAGTTCTTACTTTAAGGGTCTTTTGTCCCACATGTGCCTCTTGATGTAGAGGGAACAAAATTCCGATAAACACGTAGATAGGTATATGTTGTACTATACTTTGTCTGGTGTTCTGTCGGGTGACCGAGGGCACTTGCTTGTGTCGTGTGTTGTCTGTTGTCGAACCGTTCTTAGCAAGTTGCAGAACCATCGACAAGTGCTGAAGCCGAAGATGGTCAGAAGAGACGAGTGAAGCTGGTCGACAAGTTGTGGCGACAAGCCAGTGGAGCTGGGATCCGTCGTCAAGAATGGGCTGTATTCCCGGAACAGTTCGGAGCTGTATTCTCCTCATGGCCCTGGAGGCGAACCTGGAGGGACCTGGCGAACGAGCGCACCTGACATCCGAGCCCCGTGGAAGCAGCTCGTCCTTCCGGTGCATTGTCTGGCGGCGGGGGTGCTGTTATGCCAGCGAGTCCTCGTCAAACGTCCGTGCCTCTGAAAAAGGCAATCTGGGTCAAGGCCAGCCCGCAGTCTGCCTGGCGCGAACAACTCAACGGCGTAAACACGCGCGGCGCTTCTCTGGCCCACGTGCATTGAGTCAGCGGCGCACGTGACAGCGAGCCGGCGTCCTCGTGTCTGGTGGTCTGACGCATGGCGCGGCGCCCCATTGGAGGAATCTGCCCTGACGACCAGCGGCGCTTCTGATTGGACATTTTGGTTGGACCCGGTGTAAATAAAAGAAGCCCTGCGGCGCGTCGCGATCGGCGGTCCTATGTGAGTGAGAGGAGGCCCCGTGTCGGAGAGCCGACATGTGTGTGAGTCGGGGGTTTTAGGCGAAAAGCTGACCTATGTGTTAGAGAGGAGAGCTCGGCTCTTCGAGTCTCTGTCAGCCCCAGTGCCGAAATTGTAACGCTTCTGTATATATGCTGTACATAAACCTTGTTTAACTCACCGTCGTCTCGTCCGCTCGTCTTATCAGCTCTGCGCAGAAGCAGTCGCGAGCTGAGAAACATACGCTACCAAACGGCTGGTGACCTTCCCGGCGGAGTTGAAAGCAGTGGCGCCTGTGGGACCGGGTTGGCGTCGCCGTCTTTCGCAACAGTGGAGGTCAGCGGTGAGATTTCGGAGGTGGCTTCGCAACAGTGGTGGCTTCGGCGGGATCGGCCCGTCGTTCGCAACAGTCCCTACCATATCATCCGTCAGGTAACGGACGTCACCTATACGAGATCGTTCCCGTCTCCGAGGCCATCATGCCCGGCAATCAAATGCAGTGACGTAGCGCATGTCAGTGCACAGGCTTAGGCCCTCCTTCTGACGGTCATGTTTAAAGTAGACGGTGCTTTTACTGGCGGGATTAATAATGCTATGTATATATACGTAGCGACATTGTCAAGGGCCAGATATTCTGCCTATCAGAAGACGACCAACAGGACTGACCTCCCCAGTGTGGGGGCTGTTTGCAGGAAGAAAGGAGGGAGCAGTATACGTCACGCAGCCAGCCATGTCGGCGCAACAGCTGACCTTTTGTGGTGGGATCACGCAAGCACCGACATTTGCCGAGGCTCGGGGCATTTAGCCCAGTATAAGCTCTTAATCGAAAGGCGCTTGTTCGACGCTGACCAGCCGGCTCACGCAGGAAAACGGAAAACCACCGGGAGTAAAAAAAAAAACTACCGCATTCTCTGGTGTCACATGTTGGGGATATCGAGGGTATCTTTAGCAGGCACCCATTGCCTGTGCGGACATAAGATGGTACAGCGCACTATGGCTCGTCTTAGAAAGGGTGGTGATCCTGAGACGTTGCTGCATGGTTGCTGTGGCCGAACGCATCTTCTCAGGGGCACGTACGACGTGTTGCAGATAATGGTAAGCATGGGAAGACGCGATATTGTCACGGTAATTTCTTACAAGCATCAGTTTGTTCACACAGCTTGAAAAAGATCGGCCGGCACGTTGGTGTCAATGTGGTTTTTTCGGCCCCACACAAGTTATCCTCGCTCTCGCGGAGGAAAAGTCTCTTCACGAGACGCGAAGTTGGATGTCAGGTAAGGCATCGTAATGGGTTTCTGGAATGTGTGCAGTGGGTAGTCTACAGAGTCCTTTGGTCGTGTGGAGCCTACATCATCGGCCAGACAAGCAGGTGTCTAAATGACCGTCTCCGAGAGCATGCACGACAACAATGTTCGGAACAGGACTGGTGGCTTTCTGGTTATTCATTATGATTGCTGCGGCTGCCCCCTGCGTTCGACAGCACCACGATTCTGTACTGGCACAAAGACGAAAGAAATCGCGTCATTGTCGAAGCTGCTCACATGGAACGTGAGGGTCGCCCCTGCGTGAGCAAGCCCTCAGCTTCACGAGAGAGTTTTGTTGCTAGGTGCGCAGGAGGTTGGGATGGAGGTACTGCGCATGCGCAACGCCCCAAGCACCCTAAAGCGAGCTGTCGAGGCTTTCTCGGCTTGCGGACAACGAGACTCTGCGTACAGCGACACGCCCGACCTCCAGCTTGACGGAGGAGGACGGTAGTGGCTGTGCGACGTCATCACCCACTGACGAAGAACTCTGTCGGTGCCATTTAGCACCCCGGGAAAACGCTCTGAGTGGACTCAAGGAAAACTTTCACGCATTCATAAGCTCTTCCTAAAAGTGAACACAGGAGTTCTATCTTGTGCGTCCGTCGAGCGGCTATTCAGTGTGGGTGCGGACGTATTCACTTAGAAGCGAGGCAAGCTGTCCGATGACAACTTTGAAGTGCAACTGTAGCTTAAACTCAATGTCAAGTTGTAAATTCCATGTGTCTTAACCTTGTATATAAAATAAATTTTGCTTCTTTCTCTGTGCTAGTGGAGCTACGTTTCAAATTAAAAAGCTCCTGAGTGAGCAAGGCTGATCTTGACCACGTTCAAATAAACGCTCCTAATTGTTGCGGTAAGCAAACTGGTTGAAAAGAACAAGAAATGTTTATGCATAAATATATTATCAGGTGACTAGGCCATTAAAACAATTCTTTACTATTATAAATTTTGCGCGTTGATTTTGCCAGGGGAAGCGCGCTGAAAGAATTGCCGTAAATTTGTTGAGAGTTCGGTGATGCGTCCTTAGCGGAGCAAGAATAGATAGCTGGTCTAGTTTGTGCATCAATTCATGTTAGGGCAATGATGATAGAATTTCGTGTGGTGTATGATGTGACGTTGAGACAAATAGCTTCAGCATGTGCTAGAGCCTGAAGCCATCGCATGCAACTATAGAGGCAACTAACCTTAAGTTTTGAGACATTGCTAAGGTTCAGTGCATTTGTGCAAACAATTCTAGTTAAATCAACATTCTCGTAAAATCGTCGTTTGGCCTAGAAGTCTTGTGTGAAAAATAAGTGAGGCCTTCAAAACATTCTTACTGAGATCTCTTGCAGGAAAAACAAACTGAATAATATTTATTATTGCTGAGTAATGGCAGAGGTAACGTCCATTACTTTTTCCGGTAACTGTTACGGTAACGCATTCCATTTTTTTTTTGTGGATGTAAGGAGTAGCGTATTTAGTTATTTTTTTGTGACGGATACAACATTGAAAATAACATGAGACGTGACTGTTTACGTGTATATAGGGTAGATACACAGCGTCAGTGCACCCAGTCATGGCTCTTGTTATTTTAGGTTAACAATATGTAGCTATCGTGATCGGCTGAGATATCCTGTTGCGAAGCTTTTCAGGTTTTTGTGAACATGTGCCCGTAAAACTTAAGTAAATGATGGTGATGTCCTGAGCAGTATTTTTTTTTACTATAAGTTCACAAAGAAGTGAAGCCATTTATTATTGGTGGGCGGTTATAAATGTTTTTTTTTAGATACGAGAACAATTTCCAACCAGTAAAAAAAAAACTTCGATTAACCACGTAGAAATGAAAGAGACTTTTCGCAGCAGCATGGCGACGATTCACGCGTGAGATGGCAACGAGGAGTACTCGTACAGCGACGCTGTTCTTTTGTGCGGCAATAAAAAGGTGGCGTGCCAACCGCCAAGCATGAGCGTGGCCATTTTTCTGCAGCGTGTATGCGACTCCCCCGCAAAGGTGGCGGGGGAGTCGCATGCACGCCAAAGTATATATGTGAATTAAACCGGAAGATGTTGAGTATGGCGTATACGCAATTCATCTTCTGCAACGGTATAGCCTCGCCCTCGGAGGGCAACGGAGAAACAAAACAACGGGTATATATCGATGCATGCGCGGCGGAAAACGCAAGATGATGCACGAAACGCCGAGCGCGTTCGACACCTTTGCCTCGTGTGCAATAAAACAATAGTTGGTGCTTACCGTCCCAAAAGCTTGACATGACAATGGGAGATGCTGCGTAGTGGAGGGCTCCGGAAATCGCGATCACCCCTCTAAAGGTCAAGCATTTTATTCTCCATCGATAATGCGGCCGCCGGGATCCTGCGACCAGTGGGTGAGCAGCCGAGTGCCACTGCGGCGGGTTCTCGCTGTCTGTACAGCTTAGCATAGGTGGCCATGCAGCTTCACAGGGTGAATTTTTTACATTTTACGTTCTATAGTGGCAACCATTTAGGCTATCATACCGTAAAGCGCGAAAAAAGACATCGCTCTAGAATCGCGAAAAGGCGTATTGTGGTGCTTTCACAAAAGCGCGCATTTCGGCAGTCGTGTCTTGCAGAGCTTAAGCGAGCACGTGCATCATAGAGAAACCGCTGCTGGCCTACTTGGGAAGAAAGGTTCCATAAATGGGCTTGTTGGGTTGCAGGAAATCCTGAAGTGGTCCTTTATTTTCGGCAGACTTCATCGTGCGCATTATACTTGGCATGAAGGGGACACAGTCTTCGCTTGTAAGTCCGCCTCGGTGGATCAGTACCCGAAGGTCGCGGGTTCGATACCGGCGCTCGCATTTTACTGGAGGTGCAGGCCAGCTCACTGTGCCATGTCAGTGGCGCAAAATAACCAGTTGGTCAAAATTTCCGGAGCCCTCCACTATGACGTCTCTGATATTGTGAACAGCAAATATTATTTTTATAGTGTTCGCATATACAAGGGGGCGAAGATGCGCATGAGGCGAGCCGCCACCGTATATTCACGCGTCCGGTCATGTGACCCACGCGTTGGGAAGCACGCTTCTAATAATAACATGTGAGGTTCCCGAAACCATGACATGATAATCAGACGCCAAACAGACGCACGCATCTAGCAATAATGCTGCTCTTCATGGAAGGTAAAGCGTGCACGAGCAGCAATTCGGACATCAGAATAGTTCCTTAAGAGCCTCTCAAAAACGAGGGTGTTATTCTTTCCTGTGGTTTGCCGTCCTTAAGGCACGATTCGTGGCTCACGTGACGTCACGACGAAATCAGCTCTCGACGGGTCGGTGTTGGAGTCAGTAAATTGCACCCTGCTTTGCCAAAGCACTGGCTTGTTCGTATGTCTCGCATGACAACCGTGTGCGTTGAAGCGACTTCACTTTGTTTCCTCCATGCGCAAGCAGAGACAGCTACGTGTCGTCGAAAAGTGCGAAATCCTGACTGGCTCTACGCTTAGTGCTGACATTCCACGTGTCAGCCGTTGTAGGAAAGGTAAAGCGAGCTGCTGTATCAGCTCAGAACTCAGTGCGTTGTAGTGGCCCTTTAAGTGAGCCAGGAGCAGGGGGCTTTTTAGAAAATTCAAAAAAAAAGAGAGACAGACAGACCAGCTATGCGTCGTCGCCGCTGATATTCCTATTGATCACGTCATGACGTCACCCTCAGGCGCTTTATCGCCTCTGAGTGACAAGCGCTCCGCCTCTCAGCTCTTTTTTTTACCATCTTTTTGAAACCTGAAACAACCCAACGAAAGAAGTATGTTTACGTAGTCTAAAAAAGAAGGTAGCGGAACTACAAAAACACGCTCTCTTTCTCTCTCGTTGCTCCCTGCCTTCCTATTGGTAGAAAAAAATGAAAGGAAAAATGTGAAGTAAGCGCCAAGGTATGGCGACCCGAATGCAAAAACTTTTGAAGCGGGCATGAGAGGAGGTGGAGAGCTAAGCTGTCACGTGACAGGCCTGGGAGCAAACCGGCTTTCTCACCTCGGCTGCTGCCCCTCTGCCTTGCTCTGTTCGGCCGCCGCCATCCGTCTTCTTAATGCTCCCCCCATTCGCTTGCTATTCTCTTTTCTCTATTTTTTTTTCCAAGAAGAGGGGGGGGGGGTCTTTTTTTGTACATTTAGCTCAGAGTTCTTTATCCAGCAACGGAAGGAGGAGCCATCCGTAAAAACGTTGCCTTTCTTTTTTTGGTTCTTGCTTTCCTCTGACGTTGTTCAAAACGCCGCTGTATTGAATGGGCGGAGCCCTTCTGCACTTACCTTATTTCTATGCTTCTTTTACCCGGCGCCATAAACAACAACCAAAAAAAGGCAGCCGGCTTTGTACTCTCGTCATTCGATTGGATTTTGGCGCTTGGGACGTTTATTCTCCCAGCTCAGTCGGTGGCGTTCTCTTTTTATTTTTCTAGAAGGCTTCCTTTCATGGCTTGTCTTCATAACGTTGTCCTCTCGTCCACTTCGCTATCTTTGTACCCGCTCCATTGTTTTCCTCCTCGTGGTGCAGAAGCCGAACGCCAATGGCGACGGTCCGATGCGGGAGAGGTTTCCTCTTGTGCGCACATTTGTGAACGCCTTAAAGGCTCTGTTTGATTATACGTTGCGCAATGAAGGCACATGCGTGGATGTTCCTTGCTTTCTTGAATTACTCGAGGCACATTTCCGTGAAACACGCCTGAGGAGATTCCGATAAAAACCGGCAGCTGCCGAGTCGTGCTGAGGCCTTTACGCTCGCCACTGCGTTCTTTATGACGCCATCTCTGCTCCCAAGGATCATAGCACACTGCACAATTTTTTTTCAAAGTTTCTGCGAGTAGTTTGAGCTACTAAAAAATTTAAAATCGCTTTAGGAAAACCGTCATCATGCATTTTCACACACACATCACTTGCTCCTCCCTCACGCTTATTGCGATGTTTATTTATCTTTCAAAGAATGATAGCGGCTGTCACAAAGAAAATGACACCGCGAATAAGCAGCTTGATTAGATGAAGGCCTCCTTAGAATGACATTAGCAGACAGGGTGAAGAAGCAATTATTAATAAAATAAAGATAATCAAGTTGCACAAACAACTACATGATACCTAATGACACATGCTGATTGATTGATATGTGGGGTTTAACGTCCTAAAACCGCCATATGATTATGAGAGACGCCGTAGTGGAGGGCTCCAGAAATTTAAACCACCTGGGGTTCTTTAACGTGCACTCAAATCTGAGCACATGGGCCTACAACATTTCCGCCTCCATCGAAAATGCAGCCGCCGCAGCCGGCATTTGCTGCCACGACGTGCGGGTCAGCAGCCGAGTATACCTTAGCCACTAGACCGCCGCGGTGGGGCCTAATGACACATGCTATTGTTGGGCATTAAGACGATATGATGTCACAGGAGACAATTATATGAAAAGCTTTATATAACAAGCTAGGTGAAACAACTTTGCGTAAAAAAGGGACAATGGTGAAATACATAAACCATCGCGAACATTGAAAGGATGTCTAGAAAATTGTAATAATGGGAAGAATGTTTCATGATTTTTATGTAAGTACAACACGAAGGTTTTCTAATGTGAAGTTTAAAATTTAGTGGCATTAGTTCTGATGTAACAGGTTTATTTGTGATGAGCATGGGCTTCCGATAGTTTGTACGTCACCGCGATACTTTCCACTGCTGTGGATTAAGGACGTACCAATATTTCACGAGTAGAGGGGGGAAGCAAGGCTTGCTCACTTTGTACACTATATGTATATATATATATATATGGACAAAATATGGAATTGAAAGCGGAAAATTAGAAACTGCCGCAAAAATGCGATGAGCTGGAAAAGTATCAGCGCCTGAACAATTTTGAGATAAAGGATGCGCTGGTGAGAAGTGATCCATGGGCTGTTATACCGAAGATAGGTGAAGCTGTCGGCATGGCGGTTGACCTGGCTGATGTCGATGCATGCCGCTGGATTCCAACGCCTAAGCCTGGTGTGCGAAAGATCATCGTTCGTTTTGTTCAAAAAATAACCCGTGACGAGCAACAACCCATGACGACATCTTGGCAAAGTGTAGAAAGAAAAGGCTAGATGGTTCTGTGCTTGGGGATGAAAAGAAAACGCCATTTTTGTAAATGAGCGTTTGACGCAGAAGAGCAAGGCAAATTTGCTTGCGATATAGAAAAGAAAGAAGCTGCCTGGAAATTTCTCTGGACATCTGGTGGCAAAGTTCTAGCTTGTAAAGATGAAGGTTCACGATTGATACACATTGCCGACAAGGAAAGCCTTGCTAATATTAAAAATTAGGCATGAATTGTGGCATAACAAACCAATAAACACTTTACAATGCCTGATTTTGTTAATAAGGAAGAGTATTATGATGTTGAAAATTTTATTCTGCATTTCACTCTGAAGGAAGCTTTTTTTCTGCATTACACATTAACTATAGAAGTACAAAAAGAAAGGTTGATGACATTACTGTTATTACGTTCAATATCTGTTGTATTTGATGTGCTAATTTTCTCTGAGACATGAATTACGCATAAAGAAGATGCGCCGTTCTTTCCAGGCTATTGTCTAGAAGGGCTCTGTTGTAATCAGCAAAAAGGTAGAGGCCTTGCTATTTATTTTAGGGAGGCGCTTTTGAGTGAACTTCTCGATAAAAATAGTGTCATGAACGATGACGTCGAATGAATGATCATACGTGTTGGCCAGTTTTAATAATTGGTGTGTATAGGCCACCGCATGGCCACAAAAAGGAATTTATCAGTTTCTTGACATTCTGTTATCATCACCCGTTCATTGGAATACTCTGTGCAAAGTCATGGGTGATATAAATATTGACCTTTGTTTCGCTGATCCTCATTACAAAGATTTTGAAAACCTTTTATTTACCTATGGAAATGGAAATTTTATAAGGGTACTAACTATAGCTACATTAACAAGTGCTATGCTCCTTGGTTTATGGGCTCTCAAATTTAAGTTCGGATTGTAAAAAAACGTTGAACTTTCCTTCGACATAAGTTATCATATGCTCATCTTCTTTCTTACACCACTTACTTTTCGAATTAGTCAGTAAAAGGAGGTATCTTTCTCTCGACTTAAACACAGCGAAAGTCAAGAACATATTGCTCATCTAGTTCAGAACATTGACTCGAATACTGTGTATATAGGCAAGACATATGGTGCTTATAATGCATTCTTGCGTCTGTTGAGTACTACTTATGATGCAGCATTTTCACTTCAGAAGAACTCGCATGATAAAAACACAAAGTTCGAAAGCCTTGGACAAATTGTTATCTTTACCGGTGCATTCAAGTAAAGAATAACTTGTAGAATAATTTCATCCGTTCGCAAAACGCAGATGTCTTAACTGAATATAAAAAATACAGAAATGTCTTAAATTCAGAAATACAAATAGCTAAAACGATCTACTATGAAAAATTATTTGAAAGAATCTACAATGACCAGAAGATATTATCGGAGGTCATAAATTGGCTTATGAAGAAAAATAAGGGGCGATATAGGACACACGACTTAACGAATAATGGTGATACATACAACGGTGAAAGGTTTGCAAATGTTATCAATGAACAATTCATAAATGCGGGCTCCTACGTTTCAACGGATGTAAATAGGCATAATGCTCCAACCACTGATAAATCTACTATGCCTCATTCTATTTTTCTCGCACCCACAAGTTCGGCTGAAGTAGAAAACCTAATTGGCATGCTTAAAAATATTGTTGCATCAGGAATCGAAGAAATAGGTTCTGTCGAGTTGAAATTGATATCACCACTTATTTCTGACGTGTTGGCTTATATTAATCAACCTCACCCTCACTAACGGTGTATTTCCGGGGCAGTTAAAGGTGGCAAAAATTACTGCTGTACATAAAGGTGGTGATAAAAATATTTTAGTAAACTATCGCCTTATGTCTGTGCTTCCGACAATATCAAAAATCTTAAGGAGTCTTTTGGAAAGACCATCATTTTTTTGTAAGAATCAAATAATAACAAAAAGTTGGTATTGTTTTATTGAAATAAATCAACTGAACAAGCGCTGTTGTATATTGAAGATAAATGAAAATATGGAAAACAAAAAAAAACACTTGGTGTTTTTCTCGATCTTTAGCAGGCGTTTGACTACATACAGTTCAGACTATTGAATAATAAAAGGTGCGCGGAATAGCATTACAGTTGTTAAAAAGTTACTTGGAAGATCGCTGCCAGCTTGTACAAAGCAACAATAGAATATCTTCAAAAATGAAATTAAACCAACTAATGTCCCAAGGGTTCATTCTGGGGCCAGTTTTATGTAAAATATATTGTCGATATACCTCATTTCTTTGAACTTATTATGTACGCTGACGATGCGATTGAGTTCTTTACATCAGACAATTTGTTATCACTTGAACTAAACGTAAATAATTATGTAAGACATCGTTTGAACCACTTAAAGCTGATTCAATAACGCTTGAATGCGAAAAAAAATAGAACCTACATAATATTCCTGCCTCTAAAGAAACCTCCCAGTAACATTACTGTAAAATTTGAAGGAATTTGCATCGCACTTGTTAGGAAACAAAAAATTCTTGGCATGTGGTTTCAGAAGAAGTTGAATTGGAACATAAATATGAACGATTTAATTACAGCACTATACCATGAATAGATGGTTGTTTATTACAATGCCCTTTATTCCACTAAGGTTAAAAATAGGTATGTACTACACGCTTTTCCATTTTAAAGTGATATATGAAATGCTAGTGTGGGAAGCAACATCACAAGGAAATTACCAAAGCTTATAACCATACAAAAGGAAATACTGCTGATACATTATATGTGAGGTTTAATGTCCCAAAACCAGCATAAGATTATGAGAGGCGCAGAAAATACTGCGTTGTTTCGAAAAATACAGAGGTAACACACAGCACTTGCGAACTGCTCCATTATTTATCACACATTCCATACTCAGTGTATATGAATTATATTACTTCAAACTGCTGAAGGTAATTCAAAAGGACAAGTTATACGAAGAAAGTTGTACCAACACATTACACACCCTTTGCGAGAACAACAGAAGCGAGCACCTAGAACAAAAACCAATTATGGAAAACAAAGTATTGCGTACCAAATATCTCACGTGATAAACGGCCTATAGCAAATAGGTTGAACTTTGAGGCTAGCAAAGCAGCTTTTAAGAAACAAACAAACAACTTGTTACTAACCACTGGTACACAATATCAAAACGTGGGGTTTCATGCCTAGACCAATTCTGAACTCATTCATTACCTTTTATTTTGATTGTACTATTGTACAGATTGGTATTGGTGCGTCCACATGCACTTTGTGTTTCATGGTGTTTAATATTTTTGTCAATTGCACTTTGTTATGTATCTCCATGCGAGCGACGTTCATATTTGAAAATGTGCTATGTAAACATTTTATCGCTGTTTATGTGTGATTTTTGTATGCAAACTTGCAAGCAACTTTTGTCCGATTTCTATGTAACCAATGTATTGATTTTTGTCTGTTTCTGACTGGGCTCATATCGAAGCTTAGCATTAACTACAGAGGGACAGGGTCCTTTGTCAGGCTGATTGCCTTTAAACCTTGCACCTGCAGTGAGCTCTGTAATGTGCTTACTGTAAATAAAGTACTCTTACTTACACAGGTACGCTCTGACGAAGCCCGGTCTCCACCTGCAACGTAGGCCATAAAACATCATTTATTCATTGTTTGTTCACCCGTCCACTTCACACTTCACTTGAGCACCAATATGCTTACCGAACTATTGAATCCAGGAAGACTTTGTATATATATATATATATATAGGGGGGGAAACCACCGAGCTATAGCTCAGTGGTTATACAATATATATCTCTAACCATATATCCCGCTTCTGCCACCGCCGTCAGCAGGATGAACGGCGCAGCTATTCAGCTTATGAGGGAGACTTTGCCTAGAGGTCCGATGCCTACATTCCCGCGCCGTATCCAGCCGCTCCTCAAAGCGGTCGCCCTCACCTCCACAGTCCCGAGGCCTGCCCCCCTCGGCACCGTTATCCGTCACCATTTCGGCGTTCGTCGTCAGCCCTGCGTCCTGCTGCGCCCACTCTGCACACCTGCTCAGAAAACTAGAGGCTGCAGTGTTTGGAGGGGAAACTGCCCGTTATCCAAACACAACAGTTTCTCCATCTCGCCTGCAGCCAATTCTCTGCCAGTTTGTATTGAATGTGTTTCTGTTTACGCTCCTATAGCAATGGCGCTGCTGATATAGTCATTAAACGTGATTTTCGTTTTCATTTACGGAAGGCGCATACTTCTTATGCTATGCGGTTCTAATGACGATCTCATTTTCCCTACCGGACAGTGTACTGCTAGCGTGCTCTTCGACGGAATCTGTCAGACTTGGCTGTGCTTCCTTAATGCGCATCAGATCATCTTAGGCTGGGATTTTCTAGCGGCTGCATCGGCTTTGATTTCGTGTGGTGAATATTTTATTCGTCTTTTGAGCATTCTCCGGCTTCCAAATTTTTGTCGCCCTATGTCGTTATAGCTAGCTGCGCATTTTCTCTTGCCTTCCGGTCAAGAGCGCGTTTTTACGATCAGATCACGAGACATCATAGACGACCCAGTGGCTATCCCTTGCCAGCGCTGCGTTTGTAGAAAATTGAATTTCGGAACGTATTATTTGTCACGCACGAACATGATTGCAGGCTCAAATCAAAGCTTAGTATTCGTACTACTTATATCTCCAAGAAATTTGCAGGTTTCCGTCTAGTCTTTACAGTGAAAGCTGTTATTAGGAAAGAACACGTGTCGTTTGTATGCCGGGTTGTATGAACACGGGCCAGTTGCATGCCGCCACCACCGCCGCCGGTGTCCGTGACCAATATCGATCGAAATAAACTCCGTAAATAAAGAACACCAATAATACTGTTGTCCGCTTCGGGCCTGCTCAGTATTATATCACTGAGCCGGGCCAGTGCTTAGATGTGAGTAAATAAAAAACACTAATTACACAATGGAATGCCTACCCTATTCCACAACATGCTAGTCAGTAGTCCACAAGTGAGCCGCACCATTGCTTGGAACTCGTTTCTAAACTGGCATTAAGTAAGCTTGATGGGAGGAATGGAATCGCGTTAAAATGAGTAATAAAGCGTTTTAGAAAAGCAACAAAAAAACAGCCAGGAGTCACAAATCGCCAATTACGTAACGACTGGGTCGTCCAATGCCCCAACCCCCTTTCTTGATTGTCACGCACTTCGGGTGAGGCCCCGCCGATCCAACATCGACATGCGGCAGACTCGCAGGCTTCCACATTACGCTTCGGCCTGCGATACCTGAAAAGCCTCGAAGTGGCACATCTCCAATTTATTCGCAGCGTGGTCGACCCGTGTGGGGTTGCACGTGTGGTGATGTATAGCCTGACTGATGTACTCATAGAGCAGACACGGACATTCGCTTAAACACAAACAAGCATTTATTTAGAACAAGGGGAATAGCAAGGAGATTACAAAAAATTAACACAGGAAAAACACTAATACGCGATGAAAAAACAACAAAGCAAACTATACTCTAAGACACCACTACAACTGGTACAGACAAAACACAAATGTGTGGAATATTAATAAAATAAGAACATGATGAAACAACAGGCGATCTCAATAAAGTTTACGAGAAAATCTCAGGCTCGCGCTTCTGAATTTCTAAGTGCGACGCAGCGCACACAACTACAAACAATTAAAAGCTGGTTACAATAAAACATTGGTTAAAAAAGTCACAATAAAAAGTTCCATACTGATCAGGCCAGCTTTTGGTACACGTAGGGGAGTTGACGGGGTGTCGCTGCTGATCTTGTCAGCTTAGTAGACGACGAGGGTGCCCGGAATTGCAGCCGTCTCAATACGTTGCGCGGATCACTCCATGCTCGCCGTCTACGCGAGAGGACTCGCTCGCTGGATTCCGTCCCGACCGGTTGTGCCCTTGCTATCTCCGACGTCAGCGTAGCTTTGGCCTACTGGGCTCGCCCTACGTCATCTCATGACGCCGATCTCCGACGACAGCGTAGCCTTACCTGCTGGACTTGCCCTAAGCCATCTCCTGACGCTGACAAAAGCTCTCGCAAGTGGTGCTCCGTCTTCGGACTCCTGTAACCGTGTTTCCATCTTTCCTATATTGCTACTATCCCCTCGATATGTCCTCGCTCACTGCCCAGCGCATATATCTCACTCTATCTCTAAACCTTCAATCCTATCCTTTTAATCCCTCCTCACCCCATCCCTTGTGAGCTATCGTTGAGGTGTCGCACCCTGATGTAGACAGTTACGGGGCTCACTTTTCTCTTCTTTTCCATCTTATAACCACTTCTCTCTACGCTGGCTCTTCTTGCTGGCTGCACGTCAACTCGCCATTCCGATGCAGTCCAAACTCTTTCGGGGCGCCCCGTCCCTTCTCGAGGTCATTTCTTTTTCCTCCACACATGTTACTCCTTTCGGTACAGGTGCAGGGAAGACTTGGCGGCGCCGCCTCTGCGTCGCCAGTCTCCGGATGCCATCTTCTCAACACAAAAGCGCCCTTAATTCCTTAGACGATGGGGCGTGCGGGCGAAACGAGGATTGCAGATGTTTGTGACACAGCCCCCTTCTCAAGAATATTGCTGCGTAATATTCAAAGAAATCACAAACGCACACAATTAGTAGTATTGGAATCTAGCACGATTCAAAACGGCCAGCAATACCGCCATATTCAGCGCTGAGAGTGCTACCAGTGTCGCTACCTCGTGGTCACCTCCAGATTGCACCACATTCTACCACTTCTCCAGAGAAAAGAGTGACGTTAGGGTTAGTATTTAGTCTGCTATAGGCGCACACATTCAGTCATGCCTTGTCACCTGCATTAGCGTCGTCGCCGTACAAAATGTCGACTAGGCTTTAATACGACAGTCGGGAGCTCGGAAGCTCCGCGATTCGCGACGCCGCAAATCATTTTGCTTCGATCGACTTTTTGAAAAAGAGCGATTCCAAAATAAACGCCTTTCCAAGCAGCAATGAAGAGGTGCCCGAGGATGCATGCTTCGTCCATGCTCGCTCGAGGCGTCTAAATTAGCTTCATGTGTGTGTTTTGGCGTGCACACGTTCAGATATACGCAAAGGGGTCGACGGAACATCGGTATAGGAAATGCACACCAGCGAAGAAATAGATTACGTTCTCTGCTTGCCAGGTTCCTCGTTGCACTTCCAGGTGGCCTCTCATATATCCGGCCTCTCACGGTGGCGGCGGCAGTGACCCACCCGGTAATGCGTGGACGTAAAGAGGTCTACGGATGAACTAAAATTCACTGTTAACATATATGCCTGCGTGTTATACTTGTTCACGACGATTTCCGTCTATACGCTAGTCCGCTTCGATAGCTCGTGGTTGTGTAGGCGTGTAACATACGTGCAATGAAAAGGCACCTTCATTGCGTCTTTTCTGTGCTTCCGACCACACGACTGCAACTCACAACGGTTCCCCGAGGCCCTGACTGACAAGCACACGTTGAATCAAGTTCTTTTTTGTCGCCGATCTTTTACGGGTATAGTTTGCGTTTGGGTAATTTCATGAAATCTTTCAAAGCAGTTATCCGACATGACAAGTAAGCGCGTTTCGAGGCTTTGACGCCACGATAAGAACACTGGGATCGCAGACGTCATCCGGATAATAGCGAATCGTCATTTAGAATGGTATGTGTGGAATGTATCACACCGAACACGTATTGGCTGTCTCAGGGGCACTCCATTTTCCATTAGGCGCTCGTACACTGTTTGCCGTCGAAATAAAATAACTTCGACTTGACGGATGTGACTAAAATTTGTCCAAGAGGACCTACGCACAACGAGAAATCGAATGAAGGGCACATCTAGATTCTGAAATTTGATGTCAATGTCTTTTGAAGAGCTCATTTTGCAGAAATTCGGGCGTCGCATTTGTTAGTTGTGAGTGAAAAAGCACCATATTATCCGTGACCGAAAAATCAGGAAAGTTGCAAATAAAAAAAAATCCGGTTCTGAGTGGGGATCGAACTCAGGCCGTCATCATGGCAGACGGATATTCTGCCACAGAGCTACAATATTTGCAGCGTGCGGTTTAGAAAAAGAAACCGTCTAATCAATGTCATGTAGTGGAGGAAGTCGTCTTTATATTGCGTGGCATCTTGAATCTCTCACACTTCAGACAACATCGCACATTCTTATTGTAATGATGACAACTTCCCCCACATATATGCACGTATGCGTCGTATTTTAAGATTTACATAACCGGACTTTCACTTCTCGTCGTTAACGAGGCTTCTGTGTGAAAACAGAGACGTTCTGCTGTTATAATGTGAACATTCGTGGTCGGTGTTCAATTTAACCCCATGGGCTTGCAGTAACAACCACCACAACAAAGAAAGAGAGAGATGACTGCTGCATCACGTATACACGTAGCGTAGCGCTATAGACTATGGCACATCGCCGCTAACTTTTGCTACATTTTTACGCATTGTCTACTCTCCAAATGCTCGCACGCAGGAAGTGAGAGCAAAACATGCAACGCTGTGCAAAAGAGATAACACCGTGTAGTCGTGGTTAAAAAAACGCATTCAGCCAATATTCGCTTCCCTTCGGCATAGCGAGGCGAGAGTGCACGTGTGATTCAAACCTGCACGTGCACAGCAATTGCAGCGTCTACACCTCCGGTGGTAGGCCTCGCGCCCACAATTGTGTACGTGAATTTGAAAAAAAAGTTTAGAGTAAATGAACAACAGTTGTAATTGTGAAGAACTAATATGAAAATTAGCTTTCAAGCACAAGGCTTTTGTACTAGCCGGCGACTTCAATGTAATATAGACAATATGGAGCGAGCTTTGTCGTTGACTGGCAGCAGTGGCATTGCACGAGCCACAACTTCACACGAGCCTGACTGCCTCTTCGACCATCGCGGCTGATTCATCGGTGGTTATCTTCGCGGTGGCGCATCATCGCTTTGTCCTTGGAGATCATCCATGCGTGGTGGAGCCAGAGAGAAATATACTTTCGTACAGAGTGGCCACTCGAGCCTTTTCGCGGAAATGGTTTTACCAACCGCTAAATGGCGTACCCATGCTCGCTTTTACTCGTTAGTCAACACATGCCGCCCCAGGAGGACCTTGAAGAACAAAGCCTTGTATCAATTTTTTTTAGAAAAAACAATACTGGTTTGCGCGATTCTACACATTGCTTTACCACAAAAATCAGTAAAGTGTGACTGGAAAGTGTTGTCTTTCTGCATTTGTTTTGCACAAAGACTAACATTCACGTGGTTTAGATGTACTGTACATATACACCATTTGTGGAAGCATGGATGTGTAACCTAGTGGTAAAGACTCGCCTTCGCAGCATGAAAAGCGGGTTCAAACCCCAGCATCGGAAAGAAAATTTTTTGTTGTTTAATTTATGCTGAAAACATTATGGGGTCTGACCAGCCATTCGTCGGCTGAAAGTAGCGCAGTAGCTGGGCCGCAGGGCCCTTACGGCAGTGTCCGCTCCTCGTGCAAGTATGCTTCCCTATGGTGGCATTGCACGAGCCACAATTTGAGCAGATATCCCTGTGCATGCAGGTATTTTTTCAAGCTCTTTTCGCTCATATACTTTCTTTTTCTGACCTTTGCTGTTGCTGCCAACAACCGCGTTCTGCCTTTTCTTTTCCAAGTGTTGCATATTCCTATTGTGATCAAGAGTATTTACAATACCAAACAATGCTGATCTCAAAGAAATTAAAGAACTCCAGACCAAAATTAACAACTTGCTTAATAACACGTCCGAGAAGATCTTCGGCAATTTTTTACTCAAGATACAAGAATGAAGCATCGATGGCTCAGAATTTAAAAAAAAGGTGTTAAACCCTAGTTGTGTGCGGGTATCTGTGCGTTTGCGAAAAGTTATGACTCCACAATTGGTCATAAATGTTGAGTAGCTATCGCTTTTTGTTTCATTCAACCTCAACATGCAACGCGCTCCGCTCACGGCTTCGTTGTCTGGGTGCAACGTCACGGTCGTCGGGGCAACAAAGAAAGGGCCAGCGCGGCTGCACACGACACTAAAGACACATCTTCGCTGCCTGGGAGAAGCTCCTTTTGTCTTCTTGTTCAAAACAAGCAACACAGAGAGCACGCACGGAAGCCTCGCTTTATGCAAAGAACCGAAAAAGAATAGAAGGAAAACTTTCAAACCATACCCGGGGACAACAAATAAAACCTCCTCATGAGCCCACTCAGCAGTATGGGATCTCGCTAAGATGCCTTTCTCTATTTCTTTTTTTCCCCTCCCCATTTGAGACGTCGTCTTTTGGCGAAGTTTTCTTGTAAGCAGTCTTTCCTTTTACTTTATTCATTCGCCCATCTGCTGTCCAGGCAGCGGGAGGCCACCCTCTCGGCTTGATCGCGTTGCACTCGCGCCTTTCCCCGCGCTTGCTATTTCTGCTAGCGCTCCCGTTTTTTTTTTTCGTCTTTTGTTCGCTGCGCCTCACTGTCACAGCTGCGGAGGAGGGACGCCGCGTCGCAAAAAATCTCGAGCAGAGCCGGGAAAAAAGGAAACATAAAATAGCCAAAGGAAAAGAAGGGGAACCGACCAATCCGCGACGTTCGCCACTGGGGAGGGGCCTCTTTAGTTTATTGTACTTAGCCGCACTCGGGCTCGTCGCGCCCCCTCTTTCATTTTCGTTGTTTTTTTTTGCAGGCTTTATTACTGTTCAAGCCATTATTTGCGTTTTATTTATCTACGGCAGCTCATTTTCCGCAGCAGAGAGAACGCACGAATATTACGAAGCAACCCTGCTGAAGACAAGCTGCTACTTCTAGCTCGTGGTATGTCAAGGTTAGATGAACGGCAAAGTGGCGTTCGTTTCAGAAACCATCATGAGTTACGAAACTAAACAGGACACACGAGAACAGCAGACGAGCACAGGCGCACACGCATAACAACTGATTTTATTGAAGGCAAATCCTCATAAGGCGTCTCTCATAATCATGTGGTGGTTTTGGGGCGTTAAACCCCACATGTCAATCAAGGCAGATCCTCTGGACCTGAAATACATAAACAAGCTGCGCAGCTGCATTGCCACAGCAACCACTATGTGTATAAAATAAGGAACGGGGTGAGCTTCGAACAAGGCGGGATTGTAAATAGAATTTCACCATTGTACAGCGCAATAGAAGGGTCGGTCACGCACTCCTCGCGTGTTTTCCTTGTGAAAAATGCTTCTAATGTTTTGCGAGCCGTTTTTCGTTTATAGTGGGGATTTTCACAAATCGAAATCGCGGTTCACAATGCTAGCTCGCCATGCAGGGTTCAAGCAGGTGTCCTCCCCTTCTTGTTATTCACATTTCCTTCGCATTCCCTCATTTCCGTGAAAAAAGGAAAGGCTTGAGTAAAGCAATGGACCTTTGCAAGCGTTTATAGGTCTGCATAGGTTCGCAAGCGATGCAAGCAACAGCGAAAGTGGAGCTTTGAGTGTCTACTTTAGCGTTAAGACGCATAAACCTGAAGCACCGTTTCGTAGCATTGTGAACGAAAGGGGCACAAGGCAGCATTGCGTCAGTAAGTCTTTCCTCTATGTTTTGAATACTCTCGAGATAAGTGATACATTCCTCACAAAAAGTTCTTTTGGTGAAGTGCATTTCCTTGAAAACAACAATGATATTGGTTTTACTTTTAAATCATTTCTTCGGCGACTTGGAGTCTATCTATCTATCTATCTATCTATCTATCTATCTATCTATCTATCTATCTATCTATCTATCTATCTATCTATCTATCTATCTATCTATCTATCTATCTATCTATCTATCTATCTATCTATCTATCTGTCTAGCCGCCTACGAATTTTAGCTCTCCTGACCGTTTTAATGATGGTATCGATACCAAACTTGGTATAACATAACATGACTATATGAAGAACATATTTGACTAGTCATAATATGAAAATCATGACATGTATTTCATGAATGTTACGACATACATTTAAGGGTCCTGAAGCTCTTGTGGGGGTTTTGTTTGCATGGCACGTTGCAAAACCGGTTTGGCATGGCATGATTGCATGACGAGCACAAGCGACAGACCCTAACATGAAAATCATGAGATGCATGTCATATAACAACATGTCTACATGCCACGCTCATGATGCGCTCGTGGCTGTTTCGCTAGCGTCACGTATACCGAATTTGGTATTACAGTACGTGAATAGATGACGAAAGTATGTGACTGGTGCAAACATGATAACCATGTGATGTGTGTCATGTAACAACATGACTACATGCCAGGCTCATGACGCGCTGGCGGCCGTTTCGCTAGCTTCACTAATACCAAATTTGGTATTACGGGACGTGAATGGATGACGAAGGTATGGTGCAAACATGATAAACATGAGATGCGTGTCATGTAACTACATGACTACATGCTAAGCTCATGATGCGCTCGCGGCCGTTTCGCTAGCTTCACATGTACCAAACTCGATATAACGTGACGCGAACGGACGACATAGGTAAATGGCACATCCAAATATGATAACCACGACATGCGTGTCATCTAACAACATGACTCCATGCCAGACTGATGATGCGCTCGTGGCCGTTTTGCTAGCTTCACATAAGCCAAATTTGGTATTACGTGACGCCAATGGATGATGAAGGTATGTGAGTGGTGTAAGCACGATAATCATGAAATGCGCGCCATGTGAGAAGATAACTACAAACCACAGTCAAGGCGCAAATACATTTAGACGTGACGTGGTGCGCGTGCTCGCCGGCGTTCATTTGTCGCGTCACGCCGGCGTTGCCGTGCACGCGAGGCGCCGGTCTTCTTGTATACCAGCAGGCGCGCGCCGCATGGCGTTACTTTGACGCGTTCGCGTTTCAACGCGTTTGGCGTCCCTCCATCATGAAAAGAAGGAGAGGCGGTGTTGTCTGGGTAACGGATCGGCGCGAAATGCAGCATGTCGCATTTCGCACCGGTTGCCGTCGGGTCGCGCCTGGCGTCAGACTATAGAGTTCTCGCGTTTTGCTAACGTATATCGTCGCTGTGCCCAGCGTGCGCGCACGTCATCCCTACTTTTAATTAATTCAGACCAGGTTTATCCTAAAAGGAAAAGCATTTACAGTGGTTCATGTACCGCGCCTGTGTTGTGGCACAACTTTTTTTTATCATCCATCGATAACTCTGTACATCACCATTTTAGTTGTAGTAACAATGACTCTCCAGTGTGCCTTGAATAAACTCGATGACCGGCCATTTCATGAAGCAAAGATCTTAGCCTGGTCGCGTAGCACATCAGCGCAGAAAGCCACACGAGCCCTCCTGAGATACTTGACAGCAACTTCATTGAGGGACCGCCTGTGAAACTCGGCATTGTGTGTGTGTGATGCGCTGTCTATCTATCTATCTATCTATCTATCTATCTATCTATCTATCTATCTATCTATCTATCTATCTATCTATCTATCTATCTATCTATCTATCTATCTATCTATCTTCTCTCTTTTTTACTCCCCTCATCCCCTCCCCATGTGTAGGGTAGCAAACTGGACGCATAGTCTAATTAACCTCACTGAATATACACAAACACAGTGCTACGACTAACAACTATTTTATTTTCAGACGTTTTTTCTCGCATTCATGCACAATGGATAAACATCGCTCAAAACCTGAGGCAAGATAAAAAGAAAATATTCACATGGACATGCACACGAATAAGTCAAGTTGTTTTTACAAAATTCATTTGTTTTAGAAAAGAAGATTATTAGATGCTGTGCTGATACACTCGTGGGCGTGTGTAAGAATCGGTTACGACTCATTCTGTTTTATTCCAAACCAGTGACATGATTATGGTCCTCTCAAAAAGGGGCGTACATTTACATTGCGTTATATATGTGATGCTAGATTACCCGTATGCGTGATGTCTTTAAAAGTATTTTGGTGCTCCCTTAATCTTGTTTATGAACATCTTTCCGTCTGTCCGATGCACCTTCTACCGCATGTCAAAGCAATGTTCCACACTACTTTCTAACTATACGAGGTGAATGATACCGCAAATATTACTTTTTTTTTCATTGCGGCCATTTACCCTTCGACACCTTCCAATAAGTTTTATTTTTCTGGAGGTAAGAAAAGCACTTCTTGTTCCGCGCATATGTAATCTTTCTTTAGCTCGTGTGAAGCAGCGTGGGTATACGATAAAACTATAGGTGCCGGTATATAGCCGCTTCCTCCTGTTTTATATTCTTTTTGTCGTTGCTTGTCTTTACTTTTTTTATTTTGAAAATACTGCGGCCCCTGAAGACCAGGCAGATGAGGAACATTACAATAAATGATATATGCAAACATCGAGAAAAATTGTTGAGATAAACAAATTAGCAAGGATAACAAAATGGGTTATACAACACATATAACGAAAAGATAACAACCTACATATAAGAATAAACCATCACAAAAATGAATTGATCTCCTAAATCACAAAGAAGAGCTATGTTCACATACGGACAGACAATTTTCTATGCATGAAAATGCCTCAAGTATTGCAAATTCTGAGCATCAACAATCCAAAGAAGTCTTATAACATGAATAAGCACTAGAAGTACAGAGAAGGTGCACTTCTTTATTTATTACTTGAAATACCTTACATGGCCACATGGGCATCGAGTAAGGGGGCCTTGCAAAAGTTTTTATACACCAAAGGTATCAACCCAAATCCGCATGAAGAAGCATGGGGAGAATGCAGCTCCATACTCCGTCCCGTGGACACATTTCATTCTTGAGGACGGATCCCAGCTTCATCGCCACAACTTGCCGGTCAGCTTCGCTCGTGTCTCCTGATGACTTTTGGTCTAAGCACTTGTCGATGGATCTGCAACTTGTCAAGAACGGTTCGACAACAGACAACAAACGACACAAGCAAATGCCCTCGGTCACCTGACAGAACACCAGACAAAGTATAGTACAACATTTACCTAGCTACGTGTCTATCAAAATTTCGTTCCCTCTACATCAAGAGGCGCATGTGGGACACAAGAGTTAAAATGAGAACTTAAATTTGTACACGTACAACGACGTAATGGAATAGAATACAACATATAGTTGGCCCCTTGAGATCATTCTGAACGAGAGCGTTCAGCTAAGACCGTGATGAGGACAAAATTGTGCCCCAAATCGCCAGCGAGAAACCGAAAGGTGGAAAAGGTACTAACTAAACGCACGGCCCAATGCGTCTGTATTAGCGTTTAGCTTTCCTTTTTTGTAGCGAACGTCAAAGTTGTGCTGTTGGAGTATCATGCTCCACCTCAGTAACCGGCCACATTTAGGCGACATGTTATTTAACCAAGTTAGAGGTCAGTGGTTCTTTCGACCACAAACCTCGAACCGGAGAAATAAGAGGCCAGCTTTTGAACGGCCCACACGAGGAAAGCGTATTCCTTTTCAGAGGTACTGTATGCCTCTTCCCTGTCGCTCAGTTTTCGACTTAAATATAAAGCTGGCCTTTCGTTACCAGCACTGTCTTCCTGGCACAACATAGCTCCCATGCCGCGATTACTCGCGTCTCATTGAATCACAAATCTTTTGGAGAAACCGTGTGCCATGAGAACGGGCTTTTCGCTTAGGGTCTGTTTCAGCTGGCAAAATGCATTCTTCTTTTCTGAGTAACATACTACTTTAACCGGCTCGGACTTTCAAAGTGCGTCAGTTAGACGGCTGGCAATGCTAAAGTAGTTTCACACGTAATGCTGATAGTATCCAGCTAGGCCCAAGACTGCCCTTATCACAGATATTGTGGTTGGTCGTGGATAGTTCACGACGGCGGCTACCTTAATTTCTGAAGGTCTACGCCGGCCACGCCCCACAACGTGTCCCAGGTGAGACACCTCGCAGCACCCTAGGTGACATTTAGTAGGTTTCACGGTAAGACCAGCTTGTTTCAACCTGTTTAGCACGACGTGTAAATGGTCGACGTGTTCTTCCCACGGCAGTTCTTTGAGACGATGGCGACATCGTCAAGATACGCCAGAGCGAACTCAGAGAGGCCTCTATAGGAACGTGGTCCATTAAGCCTGAAAAACAAATGGGCGCATTTTTCAATCCAAAGCTCAGCTTAAGTGGATGATACGTTCCAAATGGAGAAACGAATGCGGCATAGCGCCTAGCACGCTCCATAAGGGGGACTTTCCAATACTCTCGCACGAGGTCCAACGTAGAAATATAGCTGGGCTGCGACACAGTTTCTACCCTCTCCTCTAGGTTTGGTATCGGGTAAATTTGGTCTCGAGTTATGGCGTTAAGACGCCTATAATTGGTGCATGGCCTCGGATCTATTCCTGGAACTTGAACCATTATTAGAGGGGACGTATAGTCACTCTCGCCCGGTACTATGACTCCCAACTCCAGTTTTTTAGCGATCTCCTCTTTCACGATCTGCTTTTGCACGGGAACAACGATACGGCTTGCTACGGATTGGCTCCTCACAAGCTAGCTCGATATCGTGTTCAATCACCGTCGTGTTTTCGGAACGGTCCGAAAACACGTCTTAAAACTCGGAAACAATCCTTCTCGTCTTCCTTCTGGATTTCACTTAACCTAGACACTAAGTTCAACTGCTCCAAGATTACCTCTGATCCCCTTTCGATTACATCACTAGAAATCAAAATTTTTGCTCCCTCTTCCTCAAAAGTATTCAACAGCAGATTTACGCCCACTTGACGTTGAACGTATGGTTTGATCAAGTTACTGTGGTAAATTTTGTTCGGCCGCCACCCTAAATTCACTTCATAATTGGTATCAGAAAGCTTCGATATTACTTTGGCAGGCCCTTCCCAATCAACCTGAAACTTGTTCCCTGTTGTAGGCCCGTGTGCTCAGATTTGGGTGCACGTTAAAGAACCCCAGGTGGTCAAAATTTCCGGAGCCCTCCACTACGGCGTCTCTCATAATCATATGGTGGTTTTGGGACGTTAAACACCACAAATCAATCAATCAAACTTGTTCCTGATAGGGCTGATATTTCTGTATCATCAGATTTTATGGGTGATCGTGAAAGCGCATCTGCGTAAGAGTGCTTTCGCCCCGATTGGTAGACGACGCGTATGTCTAATTCCTGGAGGCGTAGTGCCCAACGTCTGAGGCGACCAGAAGGACCTTTTAGTGAAGCCAACCAACAGAGTGCGTGATGGTCAATTACCACATGAAAAGTTTGGCCGTACAAATATGGGCGAAACTTGTTTAACGCCCACACAATCGCCAGGCACTCTTTTTCCGTAACAGAATAGTTGGCTTCTGCCTTAGTGAGGGCGCGGCTGGCATAGGCGACCAGATACTCCGTAAAACCTGGTTTGCGTTGCGCGAGTACTGCACCAAGGCTGACGCCACTTGCGTCCGTGTGTACTAGCATCATTACGGCGCAGTAGGGCCGTGATGATGCAGTACGGGTGGTTAGGTAAGGACATGGTGTTAAAACTATTCTAAAACCGTGGGTAAGGAGTTGGCGCAGTGCGAAGGATTCATCACGGGCTGCTGTCCAATTCGAAAGATCTGCAGGGCCAGCAAGGAGTTTAGCGAGCGGAACGATGATGGAAGCAAAGTTCTGGACACACCGACGAAAATAGGGGCACAGGCCCACAAAGCTCCGTAGTTCTTTAACTGTAGTCAGCTTAGGAAATTCGGCAACAGCACGAAGCTTGTCGGGGTCGGGAAGGATGCCGGCTTTCGAGACGACATGACCAAGTATGGTGAGTTGTTTAGCCCCGAAGTGACATTTCTTCAGGTTAAGCTGAAGCCTGGCGTTTGTAAGGCGGTGTAGAATCTTACGCAGACGAGTGAGATGCGAAGTCGAATCGGGTGAAAAAAACCACAACGTCATCAAGATATGTTCCATATGTTCTATTTGAGACCGCGTAAAATGCTGTTCATCATTCTCTCGAATGTGGCAGGCGAATTGCAGAGCCCGAATGGCTTTATACGGTAAATTCATAGAGGCCATCCGGTGTGACAAACGCTGTTTATTGACGATCAGACACCGCCATTGGGACCTGCCCATAACCTGCAGCGAAGGTCAAGCGAGGAAAAAAATTCTGCACCTTGGAGACAATTGAGAGCGTCGTCTATGCGGGGAAGAGGGTAAACATCTTTCCTCGTAATGTTGTTTAGGCGCCTGTAGTCTACGCAGAACTGGATTGAACCATCCTTTTTTTTGTTTGACGAGTACAACTGGTGAAGACCAAGGACTACAAGAAGGCTTGATGACTCCACGCTGTAGCATGTCGTCTACTTGTTCTGCAATTACGCGACGCTCCGCCGGGGACACACGATATGGGCGCTGGCGCAAAGGAGTACTCTTTCCTGTGTAAATTGTGTGCACAACGGTGTTCATTCTTCCTAGCACCGCTTGAAGAAAGTCAAACGAACGCCTGAATTCGTGCAACAGGGTAACAAGCTGCTCTCGTTGAGCCGGGGCGAGATGGCTGTCAATAGAACGGTGAAATGCATATCGGACGACACGCTGTTCGAGGCAAAGTGAGGAACCAACACGTTAAGCTCCATATTCGGCTTGGGGTCGAAGAAATCGGCAGACGACTGGTCGTCTCGTCGTACTCGGGTGGCCTGGCTGTCATCGTGCAACTATTCCATCCTCGTCGCCACTGAAGTAACGCAACGTAGACGGTAGAAAGGATGGAACGAAAAGAACGTTTATGGCTAGGTGTGACTGGCTTTGTAATTAAACAGAAAATCTCAAATTACTCCTCATGATAAGCAAGCGCACGACATGCGTAAACAGTACTGTTTTTGTTACACATTGGTATACGTCCTTGATAACACTGCATAAACTTAACGTCTACGCTTTCTTGGGTCACACTTATCACTTCCATCTGTGCTAACGCATCAAGAGAATTAGGTTTCCTGTGCTGAAACCTATGCAGTGTTATCGACGATGTACGCAAACTGGCTTATTTTGCTCTAATCTGTCCTCAACTTGAGTTAGCATCCTTCATTTGGTCACCAAGCTACTCGATTCATAGCGCGTAATTACAGGCACACATCCAGCGTAACACAGAATAAACATAGTCTTGCACTCAAGCCACAGATAATACACCGTGAAATTTCACTTTTATCTCTCACGAACTCATCCAAACCAGCATGATGCCATCTGTTCACCTTAATCAAGCACATTGAACTTCGAGCACACTACATAACAGCTTTAGTTTATCATGCATTTGCGGTATTAATAACGCTTTCAACCAGTCGACTCTTTCATGAGCTCTTCGTTTGTGGAAGGATTTACCAGATGATCTCGCGTCAGAGTGAGACCATGCAAAGTTCGGCCATACTCTTAAAAAATTCTTGTGCGCCAAAAACTGCATACTGTATCGCATTCTCATAATCACCTGTGCAGGACTGTTGGCGATGGTTTTTTTTGTCCTACTTTCTCCTGTTTTTTTGTGCCTTGTATACATTTATGTTTTGTAAACTCCTTTGTCATTTTCTTTTTTTGTTGCACCATTGCTGGCTTGAAGTTACAGTCAAATTATCTTTTGTGTTTCACCTTCACTCCTTCACAAATTGTAACTTACTTTTTTTATGTGTTGCGCCTGTACGTTCATGAGTTGAATTGTGTTTACGGAAATAATCAATATATACCTAGGTATATGCATGTCACGTATAGTCTGTACCGTCTCCTTCCACAATGCCCCTCGATGGCTCTGTAAGATGCTGTAGGGAAATACATACATAAATAAACACTATACGCTATGCTCAAGCATTTTACACATCTGTCAGGTACGCCTAAATACCACGGCTGTGTCCTTACGCTAGAGGTCGGTGTTTCGATACGTTTGTAGGTTCCAAAACTATTGCAGCATCTTATGTCCGCGCGTGAGGTGAATTCCACTTTAAAGAAGACCGCACAATTCCTCAATTTCCGTATGAGAGTGCATTCTCTTTCAAGAAGTACAGGAGGCTTGGCGTCAGAACATACGGAGCCTGGGCATCGGCGCTCCCACGAGAGCGGCATTTGGTATCCGCTGCCACGTGAGGCAATCCTCGGCGCGCACACCTTCTGTCGCCCAGTCACGAAGAGCTCGCTTGGCTGACCTCATTAGGCGCCCACTGAGCCGCTAATTCAGCCGTGCCGTGTAGCCCAGACACTCCCCCATCGTCAACGAAACCTACGTCGGTGATGTTGCTGCTGTTCTTACATGGCAGCGTCTGCGGGTCTCATTGATGGTCGCTTGTTTTGGCGCTTTTTTTATTTTTGTGGAAGAAACAGAAGGTGTGTTTCACTATTCGGTTGGCACACAGTTAGTGCGTTATTATAAATGTGATGGAAGCTGGCATATAATCGATGTTTGAAAGATTCCGTGCTGAACAGGCTTGGGGCACAACGTGTGTCTGTGTATAGATCTACGCAATATGGGCGAACCTTGAGCGCACGATTTTTAGGCTGTGATAAAAACTGTCCAACGGCTCGTGATTCGTGTATCTCTGTGTTATTCGGGCCGAGTCTCTGTGTCAAGTGCCGTCGCTCAAGAAAAGGTCGGTGACGCTTTCATGTCCTTTAGGATGTAGCTGCCTGACAATCTTCAGCGACCTTTCACAGAAAAGGAAGAAAAAAAAAGCAGTGTTTGCATGGACAAATACAACGCACGGTAGAAACTCCTTAGAAATGATATGATTAAGCTGTATTGACCCTAAGAACGATCAAACCTTGGAAGTAGCCGTGAACGGGCCGCCAAGGTCGTCTTGAAGGTCCCTACGTGGGATTAGCCGGGTGACGCAGGGTCTTCCCTGCGTCTTCTCTGGGCCAAAATAAAGTTTTATTCATCCAGTAAATTAATCAATCAATCAATCAATCGTGTATTTTTTTTCATCGTACTTGCTTGAGAAGACGCGCAGTGCTTCAAGCATTATGAACAGATAGTAGGCAGCGTTAGAAGCATGCTAGCCATGCGTCTGCCAACTTCCTCTTATAGCGTCAAGGTGCCTCGATGCACGCCAGCGTGCAGCCGAGGCGACGACATAAGCGTGCGTCGGCTAACGCGACAGCAAAAAAGAAAACAGTGGTGTGCTCATCTTCTGCTTTAACTTGCGAATAATAGGAAAGTTATAGATATCTGGAGTGTGACTGCCCGAAACTACAATGTGATTAGTAGGGACGCATGCATAACATTCCGGATTTTTCGACCGTTCGTTAATCTTCAATGTGCACTGGGAGAGCACAGCAGACAGATCTTCAGCATTTCACCTTCATTGAATTGTGACTGCTGCGTTCGTAACCACTACAGAACCGTGGATTGAAAGAAAAATAGCTATACTAATTGCGCCAATGCACAAGTTCACAGCAGCAAAAATGTAGCCACATGATGACGATAGTCGTGTTTTCACTGCAATACCGCACGCCTGTCAGATTTGTTCCATCGTTCTCGCTCTTTATGGTTCGAAGCACTTCCGCTGCCACATCACAGTTCTGCGCATAAAGTAGCGGCGCTTCCCGATTGGTTGCCCGCATAGCGCCATGAACAGCAACACGCTATCTCGAAACAACTTTTTACTGAGTCAGCGTGACTGCCAATATTGTGAACACGAGGAACGCAAGAGGCCGCCCACGCATCTGCAAAGAACTGAACAAAATATACTTCGTATTGTCACCTATAGTGTTCTGACTTGTACCGCGGGAACTCAAAAGGCAGTCTTAGGCAACCACTTTATTTGGCAAAAGTGGTGCCTATATAGATGACTGACGGTAACATCCGATGGGCGCAGCTGCTGCACGTAACACGAACACTCGTGGCTCGGCGCTACACACTGCATACCCCGCAGTGAGCCGGCTTGCACCTGTTAGCAATACGAGAACAAAATGGGACGCAATAATTCTCATGTGATAGGCGCCTACTTTGGCATATGTAAATACGATTGGCACAAATGATAAGCGCGCACTTCCATCGCGACAAACCAAAATACATCACGGTGCAGCAGCATCTCCGTCGTGAGGCACTGCATAAGGGGTTCTCTCCTTCACGACCGCAAAAAACACGCGAAGGAGAAAGCATGAAAGGGCCAGGTGGTAACTGGCTAGATCGGGTGCATCTGGCTGGCGCTGAAAAAAAAAACGAGGCGTTGGCCGAACCGATTACCTCTGAATGTGCGACAACAGAGGCCGGGCACGCTATCCATTGCGCCGCAGCCAGTTAGAAAAACATTTAAAAATGCTTTTAAAGCTACCTCTGTCCTCTCACAGCGTTCTTGGTCAAATGCAGTAATGCAGCATCACCGGGAATACGTTATTAATTCCTTCAACGCGTTGTTTCTAAGCGTCCGTCGAATTTAGTGTGTTTACATGGCAATTTGTCAACACCTTAACACATCAGGTGGCGACCTTACCCAAGCGTCGGCGTGGCTCATCCATCCATAACACGAAACAGAGCTCGAGAGCGCCCACCGGCTTCGCCTGGCTTTACCTCCGTGTTCCTCCGCGTTCCCTGTGTTGTGGCAATGATTCCGCAGACAACGTGGCTCACACATCGCACCAAGAAAAGCACACCTTTCCGATTCCTTTTCAAGGACTGACGCTACAAAGCAACTTCGTCACCTGGCACGTAGACTGTGTATGCTGGGGTGGAACACCCCAGCATAAGAAATACGAGACTCTACCAAATAAACACTCGACAGGAACTTCGACCTCCATCCGGACTTCGTTGCCGTGAAGCTTCGCTTCTTTGTCGCCTTTGGTTGGGGGTTGCCTTCACAAAAGCATATACAACCCTCATCGGATTGACCGACAATGCGGGATGCGACGTCTGCTGCACCAAAGAAGACATAGACCATCCGATATGCCATTGCCCTCGATTTGCCTCTGAAAGACAGAAGCTTTCAGACGCATTGCGACAACTGGACGATCGACCGCTCTCTATGCAGATGCTACTGAAACACCGTCCTCGCCTTTCGTCGGCTCAAAAAGCAGTCAAAGCTGTCTTGTGTTTTTTGAGGACTATACAGTCCTACGTGACCACCTTTAACTTCTGTGTAGTGCCACCGCTGCATACGCGTCTGCCCATTGGCTGATAATCCTTGTTTTCTCTCTTTCTGTTCTCTTTCCTCTATCTCTTATATTTATGCCCCCTTTCCCATTCCCCCAGCGTAGGGTAGCAAACTGGGCATGTGCCTGGTTAACCTCCCTGCCTTCTTTCTTGTTGTTCATCTCTCCTCCCTCTCCCTGTGTTCACACAACGAACGAAATCGCAATTCGAGCCTCCGGATTGCGTACTACGCATAGGCGTACCAGAGGGGGGGGGGGGGGCAAGGAGGGCGCGATCTTTCCTCCCCACCGGCAAAAGGGTAAAAGTTGGGAATAGGGCTGAGCCCCCCCCCCCCCTCCCTCACTTTTGACAGTGGTCGCTCTTAGCTGCAGGCTGCGGAACCAACAAGTAAGGCGAAGTTTTCCGTCACAACAGTAATAACTCAATCATGTTCTAACGGGAGAAGGAAAATGTTGCGAGGCAATGTTACAACATATTGAAATTTCGCCAACATTTCCGCTATGATGATAATTCTTGTAGGTTTTTCGCGGTGCGGGTCGCCTATGCGACGCTTCTGCGTCTTGCGCTGTAGTATTGCAGCGGAGGCAAGCGCTACACAGGGGCCCCATAATAATACATCACTTCTTCATGCTTCTATATTGCTGTCAGTTGTTGATGCAGTTACGGATTAAAACAAGCAAACTTTTTCTGGACTGAAAAATAATTCTCTTTGAAAAGGGTATATCGTCATCGCTGCTCTGTCGGGGCAGTTGCGAGCCAATGAGTGTGATGAATTGTTTTGATGTTTAAGTTCTTCCGCTCTGAAACGCCGAAAATCGTTTCCACTTTAGTCTTTGATAAATCTGATCAGCCTTGCTTATGGTATCTTGGAAGTTGGAGCTATAGCAGCAGTAAAACGGGAAAGTAAAACGCACCTTTACAAAGGCAATCGAACATTTACTGTACATCAATGAATGAGGGTTCGCCGAATGTATGTCTGGGTGTTTGGCAGCTATAGCCCCGTTTAACGTTTATATATGTGTCCTCGTTGACACTTGGTACATCTCCACTAGGACGACTAACATTCATGATAAATTTATTAAACAAACTATTGTGGTATCTGTAGATGTTAACCGCCAAACCGCCAAAGCATAATCCGCAAAAGAGAGGGAGGCGTGATCGCAAGATGAGCGTCGCATATTGGACGCCGAAATAGGGCTGAGAACGCCATACTTCGGCCTTTTAAAGTGTGATTGAACTTGGTGGTGTTTAATAAAGTGTGTCGTGTCACCTCTGTGTGCGAATCCATATAAAAGTGCTAGCGAGTCAATGAAGTTCTCTCTGGATATAGATAGCCCGGCTGATGATCTACCCCCCCCCCCCCCCTCTTGCGAAAGAGTTGGCACGCCACTGGTCATACGTCACTATACGTCAGCGATTCATTCGTCCCCACATCGGTCCGTGCGGAGAAATGCATGAAGTGGCTCGAATTGCAGTTGGAATCTTCGGCCAGCAATGCCAAAATCATCGCTTGCAGCGGGAATTCTCTCCGGTCATGTGAATGCTGCCACAATCACCTCGCATGCTACGTAACTGATTCGTCGGCGATCACGTCCGTCGTGTGAATACAGATTTAGCGAATCATCGTGGCAGGCCAAAGGAAAGACACGCCGCATGTTGTGGCTCCCGGTGATGAGGCTGTAATCTTCATTAACGCCAACATGCCGCAAGAAGGCGATCTACTGCTGCTGAAAAACATTTATTTACAGATGTTATTTACAGGGAGGGTGGGAACGGTCCTTAAGGGGCCGCCCCGTACAAACACTAGGTGGGCTCCCTCTTACGGGAGCCCATTGGCGTTGGCCGCGGCCCGGGCACGCTCGACCAGGGCCCGTTGGGCCGTCAGGTCAGAGCAGCCGAGCAGGGCTGCCTCCCAGTCCTCCCGCGAAGGGTTGGGTAGTGGGGTAAGGTTTGGGGGTTTTTGGCATGCCCACACCATGTGGAAAATGTCAGAGGAACTTTCCTCACAATGCGGGCACTTCCCCGTGCAAGCGGGGTCAAAGTGTTTCATGATTGCCGGGCACAATAGAGTTTTAGTATAAAGGCGAAGGAGGATTCGCTCCTCCGCCTTCGTGAGGCCCTTACAGGGTTTAGGATAGACGTTATGGCCAGATTGATAAAATTGTGTGATCTCCTTAAAGGTGTAGGCAGGATTGGGTTCGAGTTCCGGATCGGTGGGGGACGAGGATGGTGCCCGGAGAGTGAGCGCGCAGGCAGCGGCATCGGCCGTCTCATTACCATCGAGGCCCGTGTGAGCCGGAGCCCATATGATCGTTCGGTGCGCGGGGGCACCTAGGTAGCTGCTGTTCTGCAGTATTTTATAAGCATGGTACGGAATGTATCCCTGTTCAATGTTGCGACAGGCACCCCTTGAGTCGGTGATGATGACCCTCGAGTCCTGATCTGCGGCGGCTAGTGCGATGGCGATCTCCTCCGCGTGCGTAATGTTATGTGCACGGTATGTGAGTCCGTTTACAACGGTGTTTTCGTGGACGACCGCAGCCGTATACCAACCACCGTGGTGCGGGCCGGAGGCGTCCACGTAGAATACCCCAAATTTGTGGCCGTAGTGTCGAGCCAAGGCTTCCGCCCGCGCGAGGCGTCGGCCAGTGTAGTCGTCTCGGGTCATGTTAGCCGGAAGAGGGCGCACGTGCAAGGAGTATCGCCAAACTTCTGGAATCCGTACGCGCTCTTCCGTGTGTATTGAGTGATTGATGTGTAGCCGGGCAAGGAGGCGGCAACCCGACGGTGTTTTAGAGAGTCTAGTATATTGGTTTGTCAAGTGCGCCTCTCTCAGCTCCTTGAAGGTGTTCACCATTCCCAAGCCCAAAAGGCGCTGGTTAGAGGTGCTGACAGGAAGGTCGAGGGCGCGCTTGTAGATTTTGCGGAGAATGACTTCGAGTGCATTCTCGTCGGATTTGCGTAGGTGGAGGTATGGAGCCGAGTACAGGACTCGGCTGGTTACGAATGCATGCGCCAGCCGCAAGGCATCTTTGCATCGTAACCCCCCGCGCTTGTTGGAAACCCGGCGGACCATCCGGCCCACCTGGTCTCCCACCTTACGCAATTTGGCCAATGTTGTGTCTGCTCTGCGATTTTTGTGTATAAAAAGCCCCAGTACTCTAGCCACAGTCCTGCGTTCAATCATGATCTTCCGGCCGTCACATCGCTCTCTCTGCCATCACCGTTAACTATACTACAGCTACCACGAGCCCTTATGACCACAATGGTTGGTGTAATCGTTAATGACTGACGTTAGGTGTCGGGATAACGATGTACAAGCAAGCGCCACCGTGGATGCATTCACGCTAAGCGGTACCATAGCCGTCAAGCGCCAATAGACATTGGGCAAGCTCTTTCACATCAATGTACAGTAAACATTATGCTACTTCTGTTATCACACGTTTTGCTTTCGTGTTTCACCAATTACTGTGACAGAGGGATCAACCACGTTTTTGTAGCCAAGCGGGGTTCCAAGTACCCAATTTGGTGCAATGTAAACTCTAAAAAAATATCAAGTAAAAAGAGTATCTTTTTGTCCCACAACAATAATCGTCATCAGACTTGCGTGCGCTTCCTTTCTTGAAAACTCGGCGCTGGCCACTTTCCTATCGAGAATGCAATGTAACCCTGATAATGAGCATGTCGATCGTGACCCGAATGTACCGGGCGTGGGGCGATAGCGCAAGGATGGAACGCAATATAGATGACAATTATTGTTGTGGGACAAAAAGACACCCTTTTTACTCGCTCTTTTTTTAGATTGTAGCCACCAGCGGCAACCCACAGCAGTGTTCGGGCAACATGCCACGTTCGTGGTTAGCTGCATTGGTCGCACGTTGACAGTGACGCTTCAAAGTGAGTGGTGCTCTTTGGTCTCGTGCAGCCATGTTCCAGACGCCGCTGGTGCCGTCGCTCGGTCCTCCGGGCCACCACCCTCCTCCACCCCCCATGCAGCATGGCGTATCCCCGGTGGCGCGCCCCATGGGCCTGGCACCCCCACTGCGGCCGCCCGTGAGTGCTTCGCCGGGCCTCAAGGAGCCGCCGCCCAGGATTCACCACGCGCCACCCCCACCGCCACCGCCGCCGCCGCCGGTCTCCGCTCCGCAGCCGCCGTTCGGCCAGGTGCGTCCACTCGTTCACTGGCGCCACCCCGTGCGCCAAATAAAGCAGCCGCCGCACAGTTTTGTTGATAGATATCTTTACCGTTGTTGTTGAGGTCATAGTGACCTACTGTGGCAAGGCACAGCGTAACCTAAGCGATCAAACAAGAACACATGAGCGCCCTGCAGATGAATGTCTTGGTGCCTCTGTTTTAATGCTCTGGTTGGTGCTCCATGCACCGCATATATAGTGCGGGCTAAGGATTTCTCTGTCTTACAGCACAATAAACAATGCGGCAAAGCTTTCATCACTGGTGAGGTGCACAAAGTTCTAACACAAGTAGGGTTTCACGGTGTGTGTTGCCTTCGCATCCCCTTTGTCAAGTCTCGATTCCCAGCAACTTGAGCTGGTTCACCGTTGGGATATTACGTGCGCTCTTTGGCACTCTATATAGCCTGCGCAATTGAAGGTAAGTGGAAGTAACGTATACGTTATACTTGTACAGAATCATGAAAATAACGCAACAAGTACACGACTTTAAAAAGAAAATATAAGAAAAAATTTGGTTTGATCGATCTCATACGTAGTGGGAGCCATGCGAAGCAGTAGCTGGTTTTATTGCTTCGAGCAATAGGCGTTGTAGGTTAGAGCAATATGTACTTTTTTTATTAGGTATAGTCCTACCAGGTATGTCGTTCACACTGACGACGAAAGGGTGGTCTTAAGTTAGGTGGCAACAGTTTTACCGAAACGAACTGGACGCTGCGGCGTGATGTGTGTATCATGACCAGCGCTATTCCGGGTATTCCTCCATGCTTGCGAAACGGTTGAACACGACTTATTGAGTCATAGCTTCATATATATTGTTACGCTGCATGAAGGTTGATAGCGAACAGTATAAGTATGTCTGATGCATCGGCGACCACTAGGTAGCTTCTGAAAAAAAAAAGTTTCAAGCGCCGGCTTCACTGAGTGGTAGAGTTCTTGACTGCTGCTGCCCGTGAGTGTTCAATGCTGGTTCGAAGAATGACTTTCACTCTTTGCGTTCATATTTCTTCCTCCCCAGCAACGTTGCCCACGCCACCGAAGTGTTTTGGCGCGACAGCCTTCTTAACGTTACTGGCAGTGCTCCGCCAGTAAGTGCTTCTTAACGTTACTGACTGTCGCTCCGCCTATAGAGGAATTTAGGGGCGTCCTCTCGAGCATGGTCAGTAGGCAGACGCTCCCTTGTTCGGCTGTGCTGTAAGTGCGTTTGCAAAGAAAGAACACAAACCACTCTGCTTGTTTTGTGCATCAGTGAATACGCCTCGCCGCGGTGGTCTAGTGGCTAAGGTGTTCGGCTGCTGACCCGCAGGCCGCGGTATCGAATCCCGGCTGCGGTGGCTGCATTTCCGATAGAGGCGGAAATGCTGTAGCCCGTGTGCTCAGATTTGGGTGCACGTTAAAGAACCCCAGGTAGTCGAAATTTCTGGGGCCCTCCACTACGGCGTCTCTCATAATCATATGGTGGTTTTGGGACATTAAATCCCACATATCAATCAATCGTCAATAAGTATACCAGACCGCCCGTGACGCGATAAATCTGATTCGTTCTAGTGAGACAGCGTAGTGAGTTCTACGTTTTCGTGAAAATGCGAGTCAACGCGTGCGTTCGATTATAGCCCGCAGAGAAGTCATATCACCTTAGAAAGATTTTCTTCAGGCATATTAGTTAGTCAAATGTTGACGCCTGACCTTTGCAGTTGAAACTCACCTTGTTGCACGTGCGTATAGCATCGGTCAGTGATTTCGTAATACATAAATGCTATAACATTCATTGTAGGGGAAAGTAATGCAGGCTCGTGGTTTGCTCAGGCCTCGGAGAGTCTCAAATTCCACCCATCACCTATCGGGGGCGGAAAAATCGATAGCTAAAGAAGAACCATAGTGGCTCCGTTCAAAACTGTTCTTGAGGGCTGCGAAAAATCCGCTAGGGGTACCATAGTGAGATCAAAATTTAGAGCGAAGAGAGCCTATATTTTTGCTAAATAGGCTTTCTTTTTCTGCCTGTTTGAAGAGTAACGTTTGAATTCCGCGTTGTGTGTACTACTTCTGAGCACTAAATCTGTTTAGCGATGCGATATCGTGCGAGTTATACTATAGATTCTCTTATCGATGACGGTGATAGGGTTCTAGCCACCCTAACAGTGACGAAGCGGAAAACGTGTGCTGCCGCTGTTCGAAAGAGACGCCGACGCGCATATGCGAAATTAGTTTTCATCCGATCGTTGCCGTGGTCCTTGGCGTTCCGTCTTCTTTCTAGCATTTTTTTTATTCAAGTCACTGCAATTGCTGTAGGTATAGTCCCTCTGTTGCTATATAGTGCCGGTAATACCAGAAAAGGCATTGATTCAAGTTCCATGGTAATGACATGTATATATATATATATATATATATATATATATATATATATATATATATATATATATATATATATATATATATATATATATATATATATATATATACTGCTTTTGAATGTGCGCATTTTTATTTTTTGTCGGTGATTTCACTCTCACACCTTCTTACCATTGACAGTGTTGTGTATTTGTGTAGTAGGCACGTTTGCACTGATCCTGCAAGCGAATGCTTGCGCTTCTCTCTACTTTCACTCCACCGTAATTTTTTTGCGAAAAATCCCACCTTCTGTGTCCTTAGCTTGGACGCACTAAGTCGTAATGCAACAACAAGTGGGGGTGTTAAACCATGCTCGGCGAAAGCAGGAGCTGTATAGTTCGAAGGTGTCGCTGAAGCACCTCACGCGATTTTTTACGACTGTTTTGTAATTATAGTTCCTACAAATAAGACACGCTTGTCCTTTCGTATTGCCTCTAAAACGAATGCGTGCCGTTCGCGAACTCTCGATATTGCATCTAACACGATAGATTTATTAGATTGATTTTTTTATTGAAATATTGCTGGTTTACTGTAGATGTTATTCCCCGTACTCACTCGTGCATTGTTCTGGCGGGTACCAATGAATGCCTTTCCCTTTGTACGCACTGTGTTCCAAAAGGCGCCTTGGTGTGCTACTGGGCGTATCGACGCGCATAAAGATGTACTGACATGAAATTTTCCGGTTATTGTTTTCTTGCTTCAAGTCGTACGCTAAGGCCCCGAGAGCCTAGAAAATGTTCTTGTTAGCGTGAGTGTGCCCTAAAAAATTAATACAAGGTGTTTTTAAAAGCTACTTTCAGTTTCTACTGTACCCTAGCGTCACGTAGTGGTGTGAGCAGCGCCCCCACGCGTTGGTATGTCATGCGCAAGTTACCGTGACGTATCCCCGGGCGCCCGTGGCTCAGTGGTCGTCTGCTCACGCCGCACGTGTAGCATCGAGACAGGTGAACAAAAGTGCGCGCGCCGCGTACAACGCGGCCAGTAATTAACACGAACCTTGGGATCTCTTCGGAAACGCTTGTTGCTTGAGGACTCCGTGTCGTGCCGATCCACATCGCGCCACGTAGTTGTGACAGGAACCTCCGTTTGAGCACGCAACTCGGGATCGCCAACATGTTTCAAGTTGTTGCGCCTGTGTCCCTTTGAGAACAGCCTGTCAAAGCATCGTGACGCGCTGTTGCGGCAGGGTGACACGTTGTGACGGCATCACTTCTCAGGCGCAGATTCCTTGTTCACAATCCAAAATCGGTCATCAACTGCATGCTGCACGTGTACGCGCCTGCAGTGAAGTGAACAGAGCAAACTCCGCTTGGTCAGCGTCCAGACTCCGCCTCGGCCGCTGCGCATGAAGTCGACCCATGCTTGTGACAGCGCCGGATCGGACGGGAATCGGTGGAACTTGCACCGTTTCACTAGCGCAAGACTTCACAGGGCAAAATATCGGTGCACTGGTGACGGATTCAGATCAGATCACTCCCTTGCCCTCTGAGCAGCGTATATTCTGTACTGACGAGGACGCACAATACCCTAGACTCCGCTCGCTCACCTTACAGGTTCGCTGCATGATAGCGACCGCACGCCACGAGCAGACGACCGAGAAGGCGACGCGCAGCCAAGCTGCCATTTGTTGTTTTTTGGTGCCTGACGTCATCTCAACTTGCCAGACTGCTGCGTGAAGTCACCGAAATTAGTACTGTAGCCTGACGTCAAGCTAGTGTTGATGTCATTAGGATCACCAGAAAAAATGTTACTTTTACATTAAAATAAAATATCCGCATTTGCGGAGCTTCACGCTTCGTCTGAGTGATCTCTGTATACAGGAGATTTTTATGGCAGAACAAACTCGCCTTCGAAAAAAGGTGTCAGTACTCCTTTAAAACAAGCGGCGAATGAAGTGTGACACCCGTAGCTCTGCACGACTCCCAGTCTCTTTTGTCCACTTCTGTTTAAAAAGAGAGCCCCAGAATAAAGAATCAGTCAAGGTAATGGCGTAGGCACCTTGGCACCAGGTAGGCAAGAAAAAGGGTGGGAATTTTCTTTTTTTTTTCCCTACCTAAAAAACAACAAATCTTGTTTTGCGGATGGATGGATGGATGGATGCTATGAGCGTCCCCTTTATAACGGGGTGGTGACAAGTATGCCACCAGGCTCGAAAAAAAAACAACCCTTTTTTCTTTTTTTGATGTTGGCCTAATGCCTCTACTTCGATAAATTCTATCTTAATGGAAAAAAAGGTAAATTTTCAGCTTAAGTTCTCTGCCATTTACGGCACACTGTCCATATTTTATTTTTCCAATATTTATTTTTGTCCTTTCTCTCTAATTTTCTGCCACCAATACTCTAACCGTCTCTTACTTATTTCAATCGCGGGTGTGTTCAGCTTTCCATTGTTGTCCCTAAAACCCAAGGCTTCCTGTAGGCTCGTGCCCAAACGTACACCTGGGTGGATATCTCCACATTCAATCAGAACATGCTCCGCCGTTTCCTTATCTTTCCCGCAGCATGTGCATTGTTCTTCTTCTTTACTGAATCTTGCTTTATAACTACGCGTTCTAAGGCAACCCGATCTCGCTTCAAACAGTAAAGCGCTTCCCCTTGAATTATCGTAAAATGCCTCCCTCCTTATTTCATTTTTGCCCTTTCGGTAGTTACTCAAAGCCGGTTTTTTCTCCATAGCTGCCATCCAGTAAATCCTCTCCGCCTCCCTGACTTTTCCCTTAACGCTCTTTGTTGACATATGGCTTACAATACCAGCCGTATATTTACTAGTGAGTCTTCTAGTTCTTTTTCTCCACTGTGTGTCCACGCTCTTCCTATACAAATAACGGAACACCTTCTCTGCCCATCTACTCTCCTTCATATTTCTTAGCCTTTCTTCGAACCTTATTTTGCTCTGCGCTTCCATCACCTCAAAACCTGCCCACCCCATATCGCCCTTTACAGCCTCATTTGTCGTCTTCCCGTGAGCACCCAACGCGAGGCGTCCCACAGTCCTTTGATTTACATCCATTCCCGATTGCACCTCTGCCCTCATGCACACCACTGAGTTCGCAAAAGTAAGCCCTGGAACCATTACACCCTTCCACAGACCTCGAAGCACCTCATACCTATTGTATCCCCACAACGCTCTGTGCTTCATTATTGCCACATTCCTCTTTCCTTTTGCTGCCGAGGCTTTTTCCTGTACCTCCATGTATCTATCACTCTCATTTACCCATACTCCAAGGTACTTGTATTCGCTTACCCTCGGTATTTCTTGGCCTTGTATGGACACCGTCTGATCACAGGGATCATTGAATACCATCAATCCACACTTCGTTACACTGAATCCTAGTCCAAGAGCTTCACCTTCCCTTCCGCATATATTCGCCAGCTGCTGTATATCATCTCGACTGTCCGCAAATAAGACGATATCGTCCGCATAAAATAAACCTGGAAGCTTCTGCTCAATCATCATGCCGCCCTGTTTGTGTGACAGATTAAAACCAATGTTGCTACCTTCTAGCGCTTTTTCCATACTCACCATGTACAGCATGAATAACAGCGGGGACAAAGGACATCCCTGTCTCAGACCCTTGCTAACCTCAACGTTCTCTTTGCTACGCATTCCTTCCCACTCTATGCAAACTGTATTTTCTCGGTATATCTCCCTCAAAAGCTGTATACAGTCGTCGCCCATGCCCATTCCTTTCAATATATCCCACAAAATTTCCTGATTAACGTTGTCGTATGCCCCAGTGATGTCTAGAAAAGCCACGTACAAGGGCCTATTCTCTATTTTAGATATTTCTATACACTGAGTGAGAACAAACAGGTTATCGTCTAACCGCCTGTCGACTCGAAATCCGTTCTGAAGTTCTCCCAAAATATCGTTATGTTCGGCCCATGTTTCTATTTTCATTTTTACTGCTTGCATCGCCAACCTGTATAGTACCGATGTAATGGTTAGTGGTCTATACGAGCGAATCTTGTCCTTTTCTCCCTTGCCTTTATAGATTAAGTTCATTCTACTTTGTCGCCAACTGTCCGGTATTTGTCCGTCCTTTAAGCTTTTTTCTACTGCTTTTAACAATGCTTCTTTAGTGTTATGTCCTAGTTCGTTAATGAGGCTAACGGGAATCCCATCTAAACCCGCGGCAGTGCGCTTTGGAATTTTTCCTTCGGCCTTTTTCCAGTTGAAATTATCAAGTACTAGCTCTTCCTCTTGTTGCGTCCCGCTGCCAGTGACGTCTTCGAGACGAGCGCGATGTCGCCGCCACTCAGTTCCGCGAACGCAGCGACTGTTGAGGCTGACCATTGTGTCGCGGGACGGTGCGCTGGCGCCACGGCTGGGCCCTGCGGAATGCGGCGGCGGTTTCGGGGAACGAAAGATTCGTCGCTGCTTCTTGGAGTGGATGGGTCCACCCGGAACAACTGAGCATAGAGCTGAGGGGAAGTCGGGTTCCGGGTGGACGATTCACCCCCTTGATCCCCCCCTCTTACTGCGGGCCGCCCCTGCCTTTCGTGAAGTGGACTGATGTACCGAGATAGAGGGAGAGGGGCGGCAACGAGAGGGATAAAAAGGACGGAGGAGACGGCGGGCGCGAAGGGGGAACAACGATGACCAGTTAACTTTTCTTTGAATGCAAATAAATCCCTTTTTTCAAGTTTCCTAAATGGACGTCCTGCTTTCATGACCTGCCTGATCTTGGTCATCCCACCCAATCTACCCCGACGACGCTACACTCTGTTGCTTTCTCCGCCACACTTTTACTCACCGGGGAGATCCCCTGGACGCTCTTTTGAAACGAATCGGCTGTTACCTTTTGGATGTAACCTAGCGCTTCGTACCCTTCCAATTGATTTCCTCCTTCATCTAGAATATGTTGTTGCGTTGTGACAGACTTCCTACCTAGCGCCTTTATGTGGCTCCAAAAAATCCTAGGCGCGGCCTCCTTTTTTTCGTGTATCTCTGTCATCCAGCGTTCACTTTCACCTTTAATTTTTGCCTCTACCAATTTCTGTACAAGGGATTTTTTCTCTAAATATATTTCCCATATTTTTTTGACTTCGTCCTGCGGCCGCTTCTCCTTTTTTGCCTTTCTATGCTCCCGTAATGCTTCGCGTCGCTTCTCGATCGCCTCCCGGATTTCCTTGTTCCACCAACTTTTTGGCTTCCTTTTTCCTTTCCAGCAAACAGTTTTCTTCTCTTTCCCTATCTCCTTCGTCATTAGATGTAACAGCTCACTATACTCCCAGTCCTTGCCTGGAATTTCGCCTACTTCTTCCTCGACTCTTGCGGCTATATTTATTATTTGTTTGTCATTTAAATACGAGCTGCCAGACTTTGATTCCATGCTCATATTTTCAGTTTCGTATCCCATTTGTAATGTTATTCGTTTATGATCACTACCCAAGCTGTTAATGCCTTCCTCGTCTATCCTCATTTCTGTCAGTTTGTGGTAAATTCCTTCAGTCATGAGACAATAATCAATACTTGATTGCTTGTTTCCGACTTCCCATGTGATCTGGCCGTCACATTTAGGCCCCGTGTTAACTATCTCCAGACTATGTTGCTCGCAAAGATCTAGTAATAACTTCCCATTGGTGTCTGAATATCCGTCAAGGTCATGTATGTGGGCATTCATGTCCCCTAGAAGGATGATTTCGGCCCCATTACCAAATTCCTTAATATCCGCACTCATGCAATCCACGATCTCCTGATTCTTTTCTCTGCAGTTATTCCCCGTCCACAAGTAGGCTACCCCTAGCCACGTTTCCTTTCCACCTACTGTGCCCAGAACCCAGAGGTGCTCTGAACACGTCTGTTTCACTCTAACCCATTTGGCTCCGCGATGAATTAGCATTCCTACACCCCCACCTTTCCTTTCCGATATGGTCCTGTTACACCCTTCCCAAACATAATTTTCAATATGTGGTGGCTCTTCCAAGTCTCTAAGGCGTGTTTCTGTAACCGCATACACGCCTATCTGTTCTTTGTTTAACTGCTCCTCAATCTCTAACCATTTTGCCTTCTTTCTGCCACCCTGCATGTTTATGTAACTAATTGCAACACGCGCCTTTTTCCTTTTTCTTTTACCTTTTTTCTGGTTTTTCGCAATTCTACCTGTCAAAGCGTCCTCCTGGTTGTTTTCCCTGTTTCTGTTTCTGTTGATGCAGCGCCATCTCTTGGGTGCTTTTGGCAGTTCCATGCACTGCCCTGAGTTAGCTATAGCTTGCGTACTGCTGTCAAAAGCGCTATGCAGGATCGGCCGAGTTTCGCGAAAGTCGGGGCATTCCCGAGCTCTGGCGACACCTCCTTATCAACCAGCCAACAACACAAAAAAGCCAAATCTACACTTCTGCGCGCTGCGTTTCATTGGTTACGATGAAACGAGTCATCGCGTCAAGGACGGTAGAGTAAGCTGGGTGGTGCAGTCAAACCAAAGGCATCTTCTTTCATTTGTTTGTCGTTCCACTGAGTGCAGAAGTGCACCGATACAATAAAAGTGTTGCAAGAAACTTTTCGTAATGATATTTATAATACAGGCGAGGTGTTTAAATTTATTTCGAAGCTTTTATTCTCTTCACTAAGTCTGTTATAGAATAATCAGCATGGTGGCCTCTGAGATCAGTGTGGGCCGAGCGTCTTACATCGCCATCGCAGCTAAACCCGAGGCCACGTGTTAATAATCATCATGGTCAGCCTGCACCATCTAGCGCGCTGCTCGGCCGGTGCCCATCGTCTGTGTTGTCATCGGCCGCTAGCAGTCGAGCACGTGTGGCCGGTTCATCAGCTATTTGGCTGGACGGTATGCTTAGCAAGTTAGGCCAGGAAATGCTATGACCAAGCAAATTGCGCCATGTCATAGTAGGGTCGAAGTAATTACTCCACATCTTAAGAATACCGTTCTGATGAAGCTATGTGAAGCTTGAACTGGGCTAACTAAAGCATACTAGGTTGTGAGCTATCTAAAGTATACTGATTGACGAGACGATTATCACGAGTACGCAAAGTAAAACCACGCTAATTAACCCTTACCAATATGGTGACAATTAATATCCTGCTAATCAAGATTACCTTTCATAGCTCCATGTTGATCATGGCATTGCTAATTTCGCCCGACACAATTGCCTTTCAATTGAAGCCTTATCAATGAAGACCAGACAGCTCAGAGTAATGGTCGTTAAGCCTCAGTCAATCAGTACAATCAAAATCAAGACAGAGCTAACGCGGTCTTCAATCGCAAGCCGAGCACGCACATTAGTAGTTCGACCAACTTGAAAAGCTGCAAGAAGCTATAGGTTACCACAAGCTCCTCCATGGCTCCAGCCTTGCACAAGTAGTGTAAGCTCACCAAATTATTTGAAACGCAAAGAAGCTGCCGCTTAGCGTTCACAGCATCAAACACTTCACCGTCACAGTCGCGATTTGAAAACCAACGAGTTTGTATCCGAGTTCACGCGTTAATCAATTTGATTGACAGACGCCCGCAGCGAAGATCGGGTACTCCCACCACGTTTGCTCGTGCCGAGGAGCAGTACTCACATCGAGCGGCACGAATAATCTTTCAGCTTTATCGCGCAGTCTACGCGCACACGAACGCAGAAGTAAAAGTGATATGACCACGCGGCTAAGATGTCTCGCATTCAATTTCACCGCTCTCACGACGTCTCTAATCACGGCCGCGATGCGACCATGATACGAGCGTCCATGGTGACCACCTGTTCTTATATATATTGTGGTAAAACCTTTGAACAGTGGGTCGTCCTCTTCAGCGCCTTCTAGTGGGTTGCCCTTTTCATAAGAAGAGCAGCTCGTGCAGAGAGTCGATCCCCGCATTGACTGTCGCTGTCGTGAATCATCGCTGAGTGTCCGCCAATAAACCGCTTAACAATTTGGTGGAGAGTGCTGAGAGTGCTGTGCCCTTCAAACACCTTCGGTCAGCATTCGGTGCCCTTGGAGCTTCGATCCCGTACCGTGCCTCCAACCATGTACCAAGACGCCGCCCAGCAAACGCTTCCTCCTACGCCGACGCCATGTCCCGGTGTCCCCCGCATCCGCGACCCTCCTGTCTTCACTGGAGCGGATGGCACCGACGTCGAGGACTGGCTGGCCATGTACGAACGCGTGAGCGTCCCCAATCATTGGGACGAGGCAGGTAAACTCGGCAACCTGTATTTCTATCTCGCGGGTGTGGCCGGCATGTGGTACAACAACCACGCATCTGATTTCCCGACATGGTCCGCTTTTAAAACCGCTGTCGTCGACGTGTTCGGCCGCCCTGCCGTTCGTAAGCTGCAAGCTGAACAGCGTTTACGTGAACGAGCCCAGCAGACCGGCGAGTCCTTCACAAGTTATATCGAGGCAGGTACCTATGGCTGAGGACGCTCGACCGAAGACCGCTTTTGTCACCCCCGACGGCTTGTACGAGTTCAACGTTATGCCGTTTGGGTTGTGCAATGCGCCCGCCAACTTTGAGCGCATGATGGATACAGTTCTGCGTGACCTGAAATGGCACACGTGCCTGTGCTACCTCGATGACGTCGTCGTTTTTGCCCCTGACTTCTCGAGGCACCTTCAACGCCTTCGGCATGTTTTAACGCGTCTGAGCAAAGCCAGTCTGCAACTGAACCTAAAGAAGTGCCAATTTGCAGCTCGGCAGCTGACAATACTCGGCTACGTCGTGTCCAAGGACGGAATTATCCCTGATCCAGCCAAGCTTCGGGCCGTGACCGAGTTCCCCAAGCCGACATCCGTCAAGGAACTGCGCAGCTTCGTAGGACTGTGTTCCTACTTTCGGCGCTTCATTCGAAACTTCGCGACTATCATATCGCCGCTGACGAAGCTTCTCGGAAGTAACGGGCCTCTCCATTCGTGCTCATCACAGTGCGACGACGCTTTCAGAACACTTCGTCGTTTGTTGACGTCGCCTCCCGTACTCCGCCACTACGACCCTACGGCCCCTACAGAGGTACACACGGATGCCACTGGTGTCGGCCTCGGCGCTGTCCTTGCGCAGCGCAAACCAGGGTTCCCGGAATATGTCGTGGCGTACGCGAGCCGTACGCTTACTAAAGCCGAGACTAATTCCACAGTCACCGAGAAAGAATGTTTGGCAATCGTCTGGGCCCTTGCAAAGTTCCGACCTTATTTGTATGGTCGCCCATTTGATGTCGTCACCGACCACCACGCACTATGCGGGTTGTCGTCATTGAAAGATCCCTCAGGCCGTCTCGCCCGGTGGGCACTTCGCCTGCAAGACAATGACATCCGCGTGCTGTACCGCAATGGAAGGCAACATGCTGACGCCGACGCCCTGTCGCGCTCCCCCTTGCCTGACGACAATGCCAACAACTCAGTGTCTCACCTTGCCATTTCTTCGATTAGCATTCATGCCATTGCTACTGAACAGCGCAAGGATCAATGGATTGCCTCACTGATAGACTTGCTGGCTGACCCATCCACTCCATCCACTCGCGCGTTGCGTCGTCAAGCCCACCATTTCGCCGTTCGCGATGACCTCCTCCACCGACGCAATTACAACGGTGACGGCCGCCAGTGGCTACTAGTGATACCTCGCAGTCTGCGCTCTGAAATATGCGAATTCTTTCATTCTGATCTGCAATGTGCGCACTCCGGCGTATCGAAGACTTACCACCGCATTCGCCAACGGTACTTTTCGCGTGGCATGTACCGCTACGTGCAGAAATTCGTTCGCTCCTGCATAGAATGTCAGCGCCGCAAAACTTCAACGCACCTGTCGCCGGTAGGTCTGCAACCTCTACCTTGCCCTGCCAGGCCGTTTGGGCGCGTTGGCATCGATTTGTATGGGCCACTTCTACTAACGTCGGCTGGTAACCGCTGGGCCATTGTTGCTGTGGACCACCTCACGCGATACGCCGAAACGGCCGCTCTTCCCGCGGCTACAGCGAGCAATGTGGCCTCCTTTCTGCTCCAACGATTCATTCTGCGACACGGTCCACCTTAGGAACTGCTCAGTGACTGAGGCCGTGTCTTCCTGTCTGAAGTCGTTGAAGCCATTCTCAAAGAGTGCAACGTTGTTCACCGCAAAACTGCTGCTTACCACCCGCAGACGAATGGCCTCACCGAACGCTTCAACCGTACGCTTGGCGACATGCTCTCCAAGTACGTCGCCGCCGATCACACAAATTGGGATTCCATTCTACCCTTCGTCACCTACGCATATAATACCGCCCCTCAGAGCACTACTGGCTTTTCACCTTTCTTTTTATTATATGGAAGGCACCCGTCACACACCATCGACACGATACTTCCGTACAGGCCAGATCCGTCTGAGTGGGCACCTATTTCTGCTACAGCCAAGCTTGCTGAAGAGTGTCGAGAGCTTGCAAAGACCTTTACTGCGCATGATGAAGAGCGGCAAAAAAGCATTCGCGCTGACGCCAGCACTACTGCGCCCACGTTCCTCCCTGGAGCGCTCGTCTGGCTCTCGATCCCTACTACTGCAACTGGCCTATCTTCAAAACTATTGTCCAAATACGAAGGCCCCTACCGTGTCGTCAAATGCACTTCCCCAGTAAACTACTTGATTGAACCCATAGAACCATCTTCGGACATGCGTCGTCGAGGACGCGACATTGTTAACGTGGAGCGCCTCAAGGCCTACCATGACCCGCTCATTGTAACCAGCTGTTAGGTCGCCAGGCGGCTCCCTTTTCGTACCCGGGGTAGTTGTGGTAAAACCTTTGAACAGTGGGTCGTCCTCTTCAGCGCCTTCTAGTGGGTTGCCCTTTTCATAAGAAGAGCAGCTCGTGCAGAGAGTCGATCCCCGCATTGACTGTCGCTGTCGTGAATCATCGCTGAGTGTCCGCCAATAAACCGCTTAACAATATCTCCAAAGTGGGATGGAAGCGAAACGAGGAGCACGTCTCGTGCTGCTTGTGCACCCTGGCTGCCTTCGAGTGTGGAAATTTCCATGCGGCTGGTGGAACGAAAGAACCTGCTCGAAAGGGGACATACGCCCACGAACACGCCTGCGGGAGGCGCTTGTTGAGTTGAAAAAAGATAGCGCGACAATAACGCTGACGTCGCTGCACTGTTAAACTGTTTACTTAGTTGCTGCGCTGACGTGTTTACACGCGGTGTTTCTTTGATAACCGTCGCAAATGTCCAACATGCGTTTCCAACCCCACGCGCGTTCCTGTAGCCATTTTTATCAACCCTGCTATCACGCGCTCCGGACTATCTTCATGTCATGGCCGCCGCTGAGCGATCTCGGGGCAAACTCGTCTGCCCAAGAAGCTCGGGCCATCCTGCGTCGAATTTCAAGGCTACAGTTTTCCTTCTCTAAATTGGTTCCTTATTCTATGGTTTGCTCTTCGAAACCTTGGCCAACGTTGCGCTTCCTATTTACGTTCGTTAATAGAAGGCATCACACTGCAAGTGGTTCGCTTCTTGTTGGGTGTCGGCGGAAATTGTTCCCCACACTCATATATAAACGTGGTGAGTGACACCATGCATGGTGTGCATGGCGAGTGACGCATTGTTGGCGCTATCGGAGTCGCTTGGCGGAGAGGATTCCTCAGATGAATTTCAGCAGTGGTGTTCAAAGGAACCCCTTGACGTCGATTTTTCACTGGGCAGAGTGTAGAGTGACAATGAACGATCAGCTGCCAACTCACGAGCAGGAAGTCACTTCACGTCCTCTCGTACAAGAATGTATTTTCACGCTCGCAAGTCACGTTGATTGTATTACTTGTATATTATCCTTCAGCGAGCTCAAAATAAAATATGTTTTTTTTCTTGTGCATTGCATGTGACCCAATTACAGTGGATATTATGGAGCGTCGCATGCCACCAACACGCTCAAGCTCGACCAGTGAAGCGAATTGGTTAGAGTGATGAAACGTGCAGTTACAACTTCAGTCTGTGCCTCGCTGCTAACTTCTCCTGCTCTTGACCGGTACGGTGATTTGATTTGTGGGGTTGAACGTCCCAAAACCACCATATGATTATGAGAGACGCCGTAGTGGAGGGCTCCGGAAATTTCGACCATCTGGGGTTCTTTAACGTGCGCCCAAATCTGAGCACACGGGCCTACAACATTTGACCGGTACGGTCTTAACGACGTTGTTGTTCGATGAATTTTCATAATTTCTTGCCCACTGCCCAGGTCTTCTTGAGGCCAGGAGGAAGGTCGCAAACCTCGCATTCTCCGAAGAAGCTGCTGTTGGAGTGAATCGGACTGAAGAGCCGATGAAGAGTGCCATAGGTTTATTTACAGAGAGAAATCGATACAGCAATTATCCTGAAGCATTCGCCGGCCGCTTTTTGTCCTTATGCCAAACCTAGGGAAACGGGGAAAGACGTTTCCACCCAATCGGGACACACTGTTGAGGGTCATTTTGCCGCCACTGCCCCCAATATGTGCACACACAGACAAACCAAAACATGTATTGTTCCGGCCACGCTGTCGCATCCGGGGAATCATGCAGCCAGCAAATGAAATTTAGCCAGTCCTTCGTGTTGTTGCTCGGGCCGACCATTCACGCCGTCGAACGGTGGTCGTAGGCCAGGCAACTGCAATGGCGTGTGCTTGGACATCTGGCGTCGATTTGAGCGTCGGTGACCTCTCAGCCAGAGCAACACTTCCTAAAATTCTTCAGGCCTGCGCCTCACGCGGCATGACGTCAGCTACGTCATCACTCGCCCTCCAACCGGTCCTGCGGGAGCGCGCCGCTTCTGGCACTCCTCTCGCAGTGAACCAGTCGTATTTCAGCAATATTGTTTTCTCTCGCGTCTGAATGTCTTCAAAGGGTATTGTTACTTATAAGAAACTTGTCAAACGTGGAACCTTACTGTAGTAAGAGTTAGCTTATTCAACATGTGCACACGAAACAGGGGCTCGAAGCAATGATCAAAAACACAAATAAATGAACATACTAATAAAAATTACAAATGATATATGAGCACTTTATTTTGGAGCAACAGTTTTCAATTTCTGTGCTTTTGCGACAGCTTTGGCATCGGCTTTAGCAACAGCGGCTGCGTCATTCCTCTCTTTGCAATAATTATTTAGCAAAACATTTGTTGCACATTTTATCATCATAGTTATCACCAAATCTGGTTCGTGCCCATACGCACAAGTCACCAGTTCCTCAAATGCTGGCAAGCTCTCCTTCACAAGCTGTTGAACAATACATCTGTGATTCCGTGCCTGCAGAAAGCACGCGGACTTTTTTTCATTCTGGAGCAACTTTGCAACAACAACTTCAGTGTGCATCACTACTGTCACAACACACGCGTTCGGAAATTTCAAGCCACCTCAATTGAGGCTTGCTATTAAAGAATCAGCATCACCATCACACTCAGCATCGCAACTGTCAGCAACAAGGTTCTCTTGACAGTAGTTGCACTTCAACGTTTATTACCGCAGAGTTAGTGCAAAAGCCTCCAACATAAGCAAAAACAGCGACGCGTGTCTTTAAGCTGTCAAGGTTTTCAGGTTTGACAGTAACTCTGAAGTACTGTTGATTTGTGGCTGTTGCCGATGGAAGAGCCTCATCAATGAAGTTGTCACTGCTCATTATAGCAAGAGTATTTTGTAGGTGAATCCTGCCTTCATTCTCGTACAGCTGCCTAATGCTGATGTGGTAATGACCACCAGCCATTTGCCTGTACTGGCCAAATCGGTTTTCGAGGCCGTCTGTCTGCAGCTTGCCGAGCAGGACATATTTATAACGAAGCTCGACAAGGCAGTACTTGGTGAATTCAAGTATTGCATAGGTGGAATGCCTTAGAGCAGATTGATTTTCTCGCGTGAGAATGCCGTTGTCGTGTTTGTAGGATTCCCACACATCCAATCAAGTGACAAATGCATCGAGAAATTCCAGCTTAGGGTCACCATTCAGGCACGAAACTGGCTCTTCATAAACATCTCTGTGGTGATGGCATTTTGTGACGTGTTTTAACGTTTACAATCTTCCACCAGCGGAGAACTATCCTGATAAAATTGTCAGTTTCTTTGGCATGCCATAAAGCATGAATGTTCCAGTGGTGATCCAGTGCCTCAGCTACAAAAGTGTTGAATATTTGTTGTACTAGCTTAACATTCTGCCTTTCGAAGTTGCTATATAGGATTTAGCGCCTTTGAGGAAAGGCGATAGCTGTATTTCAAAAGCTGAGAAGCCTCTAGCTTGTGCAGCTCTCGAAGATATTTGAATGATGCCCACTGTATGCAGTCGGGATGGACACTGTTGTTTGAGAGATCAAACATTGGAAAATATGGGTTTGTTCCAAGATTCTTTTGATTTATCCAGTTGTTTCGGACGCATTTCAACAAGTGCACAGAATCCACAACATAAAACATAGGTCTTGTTGCGTCTTTTGGATTTGGGTGAACGGTGCTCAGCTTTGGCGGATCTGAAAACATACTGAGTTCCTTGCGATTGATTTCGTTGTTGTCTGAAACTACTGCAAGAACTTTAAAACCTATTACCTCAAGGCCAATGATTACATTTTTAGGACAGCATGAAGAGAGTGAGGATTCATTGTTCGTGCAGGCAGAATGTGCACCACCTCGCGAAAGAACTCAGCATGCTTCGCACCATAAACACAAGAGCAGACGTAGCGGCCTTTTCACTGTTTCCTGCTGCACCTTTAAAATCGAAGAAAAGCTGGATGTGAATTTTGTAGAGCATGAGAACCACGGCACCTTCATGCAGCTGCAATTGCTTAAATCTGTGCTTTATGTACCTGAGCAAAGTTTCACTGGCTGACTCAGTGTCAGCTGACAATTAAGTGAAACGAGGAGCAGACATTTCGACAAGTACTGGGATGCGGCATGGCAAAAATACCTGAACCGCTCAGAAATTTGTAGGCGTGTGGAGATATGGTATGCAATATGCAAGTAACCACCATACTTTTGGAGGAATACTGCAATCATTGTTTTCCAAGCAACGCCACTTGTTCTCGCAAGAACCGACGGATACGTTTCTTGCTGCCAATGGCATCTCGTTCAAGTTGCTCAAGAAGGCAAACGACTACGTCAGAAAGACCTTCTGAGAAGCATTTTTCATCCGAGGATGCTTTGAAGCCTACTCAGGATGAAAGACAGGACTTTCACATTCCCAATGCTTTCTGGCGTGACATAATCACCTATACGGCTTAATTTGGTACCATGAAATCATACACTGATACTCAGGTCACTGAAAACAGTAACAGACGACCGCAACATCGGCATGCTCTCATCAACAATATTTAAAGACAGGGCACAGTTTGTGCGGTGAATTACAATCCACTAATTTGGCACAGGTGCACTTTTCAGGCATTTCGTAAGCTCAAGAAGCGAGGAAAAACAGCATTTCGTTTCTTCATCACGATAAGAAGCCTCCGATTCCGCGATGGCACGAGAGAGGTCAGCCGCTTCTCGGCGCATTTTTTCGTTTCCGGGCATTCTCTCGGAGAAGGGTCATCCTTCTACAAGTACGAAGGACATCCTGGGAACAGTGTGGGCACTGATCCTGAACGCAGGCGTGGTACTTTCAGTGAGACCTCTAGCACTCTTCCTTCATAGGATACGTGTAGGACGACTTGTTCTGTAGGCATGACTCGGTGAAATGCAATGCACATACCTGCATACCAACAGCAGTCGCAGAGTGTAAGCGAACCCCGGAATGCGCCTAAACATTGCACAAGCGCTTCGCGAACTGTTACAATGAGTATAATTTCACCATCAGTGGGATGCAATGGTGACATCCAGTTTGCTCTTACCTTGTTGTTTTCCGTAGGGAAGAAATCTTTTCTTGGAATAGCACTGAGCCACTTCTTCCTCTGCACTTCATCCTTGGGGAATGAAAATACTTGAATTTTCTTCCCGGTCTTGTGATTACTTGAACATACCGGAACACAACACTTATTGGGCATGTCAGAAGCTTGGAATGGAATGAAAAAAACTTTATATCATGTCAGAAGCTTCGTGCAATAAAATTGCGGCAGTAAAATTCACTTCACACAACGCAAAGAAAATGACTCGGCAGACTCGCGAAAAAAAAAAAAAAACACGTGCAGCACGGCCGTCACCACTGCAGCAAGTGGAAATTCGGGAATGCGCGACGGAACCGGTCAGGAAGTATTGGACTGATAGGATGGCTGGTGGTGACGTCACGGCGGAGGGCGCAGGCCTGAAGAATTTTTAGGAGGTGTTGGCCGGAGACGCACAGCGTGGTGGTCTGAGGTCTGTCTTCGGCGCAAAGTCGACGTCGCGGCCTCGGTGTACAAAGGCGCCACGTGTCACATTTCCGCGCCGGCACAAGTGAAAGCAGTGCTGCGTGGAATCATTACAACCACGCACCTCCCGTTACATGAACAACAGCCGTGCGTCTTCGCGTTCCTCCTCATCGCCACTAAGCGAGGCGGCTTCCCTTCTTCCGTTGCGGCGCCCGCGCCAAAGGGTGGCTCGCTGATCACAACAGCGTGTATGCGTTTCGATATCCTTGTTGCGGTCGAGCTGATGGAACTTGCAACCTCCAAGAGCAATGAATTGCGCACTTTTAGTCTAATCATGATTGTGGCACAAGCCCTACTTACTGGGAAGTTCAATGCTTGTGTTTCGTCGAAGAAGAAACTCCGTAGTGCTTACAGCGCAAATAATAACGACGGCGTATTATAGCGCCGTGTATGTGTTCTGTGTCTTCTCTGTCCCGTCCTGGACGCGCTACACCTCGAACAACATGAATAACCGACAAGCCCGCCGTGCAACCTTAGGCGTATTGTATGTTTGCAAACTGTCGCTATGTTAAACATTCGGTCCGGTGGAGCCGCAGTGGCACACCACTCTCTTGTGGGCAACATGTGCGGCAAGTCCGTCAAGCAGGCTCGGCACAAAATATCTCGGAGAGCCGTTCAGTTCATACGTCAATTCAAGTTGGCGCAGTTTTCTGTAGCGCCCATGCAAGGCGTCGTTGATGCACGGTCGGTCAGGTGACACCACCATCCTTCTCACTGCAGCAAAAAATGAGGTATCCAATATTTAGCAGTTACTATTGTTTGGGAAAGTACTTTGGTCTGATATACATTGATTCGACTACGAAGAGCTCGTCCGGGGAATGTGGCACGGACGCCCGTTCGGGTATCCTATCTTTCCCTATGCGTGTTCACGGGTTGGCCATCCTCCCGCAGCCATCTTGGATTACACAGGGTGGCCGATCGCGGTTTCCAGTCTGTTTATGCCACATCTCCTGTGACCGTGGTAAACGGGTTCGTGCCACACGTGACTTCGAGAAAGGATTTCATGACGCTACTCGTACTGTTAATCGCACACATGCAAATGCAGGTATGTACCAAGCGGATGAGATGACCATACGTTGACGGCTAGATTCGATGAATAGCTTTGACCGGTCAATGCGTCTTTGGTTCCGCGAGAAACGCTTCACCTTTAACCACGTGGAAGGCAATCGCTCTATATGATATGCGAGCCATATTCCAGTTCACTTCACTTTATTTACCCCCAAGGCTATATCGCATTATAGATGGAAGCGGTTACATAGTAGACAAGGCATAACAGGCAGTTTAAAAATAAATTAGGCAATAAACTCCTGATGTGATATGTGAGTTTAACGTCCCAAAACCACCAAATGACTATTAGAGACGCCGTAGTGGAGAACTCAAGAAATTTTGACCACCTGGGGTTCTTTAACGTGCACCAAAACATGAGAACACGGGCTTACAGCACTTCCGCCTCCATCGGAAATACAGCCGCCGCAGCCGGAATCCAAACCCGCGACCTGCGGCTCAGCGGCCGAGTACCTTCGCCACTAGACCATCGCGGCGTGGCAGGCAATAAACTCCTCATTATACAATGGCAGCTGCGTAGGGTTTGCTACCACACGTAGATGCAAGGAAAATTGTTTTTCTCCTTTGACGACAAACAAGACAGGGACGAGTGCTCGCGCCGTCTGTGGCCGCTTTTCTGGTGGCTCTACGTAAAAAGCTGTTAGGTGGGACATCCATGAAGTCGTGGTTGGGTGTTTGTTACGGCAATGTTGTGGCTGGAATGTGTGGCCTACGTCTTAGAGGTGCGAATGACATCAGTAGCTCAGCAATTTCTTTGCTGCACGTGGTTCGTCGTCCAGTTTCGCTGGCGATGACGTGGCGTCCGAGCACAGCCTTTCCTAAGAGGAAACTCTTGTTGGGCGTTCAGAGCTGCCTGAAATGGGAGGACGATTTTTTTTTTGCCGTTGATGCGCTGACATCCGCACTTGGCCGTTGAACTCGCTTGTCAAAGCCTTTCTCTTGCCGTCAACGCATGGATGCAGTTACGAAAGAGCCGCCAAGAAACGCAACTTGTTTTTTTTCTTCTTCTTCTTCTGGCGCCTGAGGCGCGCACTTGTGATGTGGACAATATCGCAATCGCTGTAGGAGCTTGTCCCGGGAGGGGGACCACCGCTTAAGATGTCGCCCACAATGGCTGCGCCTCCGACCCCGAGGTGGCCATTGTGTGAGCCCCCTCGCGTCTGTTTGTTGCACTCTACCTGCGTCATGGAAGCGGCGACTCTGTTTACAGATCGAGATTGCGCATGCGCCTGTTCTTTTCTCGTCCCTGCCACAAAAGCTCTACATCTTGCTCGAGTGAAAAAATGCACCTGAAACAAACGCATTTAGAAGTGCGTATGCTAATTCGCTTTCTCCACACACAATTTTTTTCTCATTGAAAGCCATGTGTGTTGTTATCATTTTATGTATTGATTTTTGTTATGTATCTCCATCGCGGAGCCTTTGTGTGGAAGCTTTAAATCGCCCCTACGCAAGCAGGGAAGCAGTACATAATCTCTAGGCCCAGTGCACAATGAGAGTAGGGATTCTTGACCTCGCTTTGTTTAGCCCCGAAGGGTGCTGCACCCAGTGCGGAAAAAAGTTGCAAAGGGTCAACCGTGTTCATGGGCGCTTTTTAAGCTCGGGTTTATCGTGTGGGAACCACCGTTAACTGACCGAGTTCACTGACATTCGTCTTTGGGGAGGCCAGCGGTCTCCCCGGAAGGCCTTTGTCTTGTCACTGGCTAAGAAAGCCGCGTCAAGCTGCCTTTCTTTTTTTGGTTCTTTTCTGGGCGCGCTTGCTGCTCCTCCGGAGTATCTATGGACATTTTCATTGTTTGGAGAGATTTTTTTGCGGCCGCTTTGTCACTGGTCAGGTTGAAGCAACTAATGGTTGGGCGCAGGAGAAACTTCATAGGCCACTCGTCTTTCTTTATCTCGTGCTTCGCGCAGTTTATTCGGACTCGTATGCGTTCACACAAATGTGTCACTGTCGACCGTTCGTTCATTCCATGAATTTCATGTATCGCTGCTTGCCTTGGTGCGCACCTTATTTTACGCTGTGGTACTATCTTAGAGTGCCTGCCACATGCGCCGTTAGGCGCATTCGTGAAAGGCGTGCCCATCATGCGAACGACGCCAGTTGAGAATTTCCAACAGAGCACAACATTTCATAAGCGCTATAAAGGCAACCGTGGTGTCTGTCCGCACAACAAATGGCCGCACTGCGTTATCTGAGTTAATAATTGTGACAGGCTCACGCTATAAGAAACCGTGATGTAATCACGAGGAACGCCGTGCTGTAGAGCACCGTAAGTTTAGACCACTCTATGTTCTTTAATCTAAGCCTGTAGCATTTCGCCTGCACTCGAATGTCGGAATGGAAAGACATACGCTCAGCACCACTGTGGTGGCATCATACGGTGCAATTTCACATGCGATGTAGCATGCGGCGTACGACGCATGGCGTGAACGAGCAATCAGGGGCAGGCTCTACGGCCGTGTGGCGGCTCGCCATGGACAATCGGAAGAATTCGTATCCTCTTAATGAAGCTCAAAGCAGACAACTTTGCGCAGCCGCAATTCGTTCTAAAAAAATATCGCAGCATGTCGAGGGAGTGATTGATGGTGAGTAGGGTGAAGCTCCGAAAAGCTTTATCGGCAAGCCGTGAATCATCCGCTGGCCGCGCCCAATCCGTCCGTCCGTACGTTTGTCTGTCCGTCTGACTGTTCGTCCGTCTGTCCGCATGTTAGTCTGTATGTATGTCTGTCCTTCCGTCCGTCCATCTAGTGAACACTCCAAGTACCGTCATCTCGCATATTTTCATCATATATTAGATGAATACTATGAGCGTCCCCTTTAAATTAACGGGGCGGTGACATGAGTGTCGCAAGGCTCGCAAGAAAAAATGGAAAGAAACCTTTCTTATGTTGGTCTTATTTACTTCGAAAAAATTGATCTCATTATAACAAAAAATAAATTGCTTCACCTATGCCTATTCAGGCAGACCGTGCTCTGTTTTACACTATTTCTGGCTTTTATCTCTACTTTTCTTTACCGTCACTTATTCGCTTCTATCGCGGACGTGTTCAGCTTTCCGGAAATCTTTGTCCCTAAAACCTAAAACCGCATGTAGGCTTGTACCCACCCGTATACCTGAGTGGATACTGCCGCATTCAGTCTAAGCATGTTTCATCGTTTTCTTAGTGCCCCACAGCACGTCCATTGTTTCTTTATTGAATCTCGCGTTAGGACTATATGTTCTAAGGCAACCCGATCTTGCTTCGAACAGTATAGCGCTTCCCTTTGAATTATCAGAAAACCTTTCCCGCCCTATTTGTTTCTTGCCCTTTCGCTACGTATTTACTTAGAGCTGGCTTCTTTTTCATCGCAGTCATCCAATAAATCCTCTCCGCCTCTTTGACTTCTCACTTAATGCGCCTTATTGCCATATCGCTCACGCTGTCAGCCATATATTTACTGGTGAGCCTCATAACTCTTTTTATCCACTCTGTGTCCACGCTTTTCCTATACAAATACATTAACACTTTCACGGCCCATCTACTATCCTTCATTTTTCTAAACCTATTTTCAAATCTCCTTTTGCTTTGAGCTTTCCTTACTTCAAAGCCTGTTCATCCCATACCCCCCTTTACATCCTCATTCGTCGTCTTATTGTTAGTGCCCAACGTGAGTCGTCCCACAGTCCTTTGATTTACATTCATTCCAGATTGCACCTCTGACTTCATGCACATCACTGAGTTCCCAAATGTAAGCCCTGGAAGCATTACACCTTTCCACAGACCTCGAATGACTTTCTACTTATTATACCCCCATAACTCTTAGTACTTCATTATTGCAGCATTGCTCTTTCTCATTGCCACCGATGTTTTTTTGTACCTTCATTTATCTATCTCTCTTATCTACTCGCACTCCGAGGTACTTGTACTCGCTTACTCTCGGTATTTCTTGGCCTTGTATTGAGACCGCCTGGTTTTCGCGATCATTGAATACCATTTATTCACAATTTGTTGCACTAAATGCTAGTCTTAAAGCCTGAACTTTTCTTCCGCATATATCTGCCAGCCGCTGTATATCGTCGAGACTGTTCGCAAATAGGGCAATACCGTCTGCGTAAAATACACCTGGAAGCTTCTGCTCAACCATTGTGCCAGTCAGTTTGATTGACAGATTAAGACCAACGTTGCTACCTTCAAGCGCTTTTTCATCATCACCATTTACACCATCAATAACAGCGGGAACAAAGGACATCCCGGTCTCAGCCCCTTGTTAATTTCAGTGCTGTCGTTGCTATACTTATCCGTTCCCATTCTATGCTAACAGTATTATTTCTCTCAAAATCTCTATACAGTCGTCACCTATGCCCACTTTTTTTTATTATGTCCCACGAAATTTCCTGATTAACGTCGTCATACGCCTCAGATCCTCGCCGGGAGATAAGGGTGCGTGAGCGAGCCTGGCCTCCCTGCTATAAGCGCGGGAGATTAGAGCACGCGCCGCCGCGCGATGAGCCGACGCGCGCTCATTGTGCCCTCTTGCTGGTTATGCTCAAAACATGATAGTTCTCCCCGAGATGCCCGTCAGCAGCGATAAGCGGAAGGTATAAATAGCTTGCCGTTTCTATGTTGAGGGAGGTGCTCTTCGGTGGCTCAGTGGTTACCGCCTCGCACTCACGATTTAGAGGATCCAAGTTTGATGATTCCGCGCGCTTGAGTCGTGGCCTTTGTTTTTCTTTCTTTCTTGCATTTTCATATATATACGTATGCATATACGGTGAGGTACGCTGACGCTGGCGGCAAAATCCAACCAAAAGTGTCGATATATTTGAGCGTAATAATAATAGTGGTAATTGGTTGTGTTGAACATTTTAAAACCATGATATGGTTATGAGAGGCGGTGTATGGAAGGACTCTCGAAATTTCAATCACTTGTTGTTCTGAACGTTAACCTTCAAGCACACGGACCTCGAACATTTCCGCCTCTGTCGAAACGCAGCCTAAGTCAAGGATGACTCAACTGGCATAAACGGCTCATTTTAGTGTTTGAGACCAACCGTTACTCTCCAAAAGCGGAGTGGAACAAGATGGCCGACATGTTCGAGGACGGGGGAGCAATTGTATTATTCTTAAGTTGGTAAGGGCGCAACATAAAGGTGAACGGCAGTAATTGCTATCGTCACGCAACGGTTACTCTCCTAATGAACACCGCAGACCTATATGAATGCGCCCACAATGATAATCAGGGGCAAGAATAATACTTTTTGTGCGCTGAATAATGTTTTTGTGCGCAGAGTAGCTGCGAAAACGTGAGAGTAATGGTCACGATTAACCGTAGGTCTTCGGGAAGCAATTTATCGGAGTAATGGTTGGTTTTTAGGAAACAATGGGAACTGTTCATCCCTCAAAGGAGGAACTGAAAGGAGAGTAACGGTTCGTCCCTCTGCAGTTACTTCTTTTAGGGAAGAGAGTGGTAATGCAATCGCTCCCTGAAAAGAAGGTACCCCACTACCCCCGCTTGCTTTTGGCTTAGAGTGTGACTTGCAAAGAAACAATAATTTAAATGAGGATGTTAGCTACGAGAATAGCAGCGCCAGTACAAGATCACTTCGGTGAAGTTTGTGTGTCAGAATAATGTCTTTATTTATTATATGCCTGAAAATATTTACTCTTTTGCTTGTTATTAAGGAATAATAATTTTCACCGGTTGCATACGTAATGTTGGTGAAACGTCAATTGCGGTTGCAGTGCCGCTAATTTTATGAACAATGCATATGTACTCCACTGCTACAGGCGTCACATCGCGTTAGAGTCGTAGTTAAGTGCCATCCATTGGAGTTGGTCTACGTAGCGCTAGCCAGTGCTACCATCCTCGCAAACACAAGTATTGCATGTCAGCTTAGCGATTCTCATGTTGCTAATAACTAGTCTTGCGCTTGGCCTCTTTGCGCAGCTGTAAACAAGTAGGTATGTAAAACATGTGCGACTACTGGACTTGCATGTTCGTGTGTATAGCCCGTATGTTCAGCGTCGCTTTGAAATGTTTTCTATCACTGCCACCTTCCTTACACGTGCATGCTTAGCCTACAGCGATTTCCAAGGTACGTGGGTTATCTGCCAGTTTTTTTTATCCTATGAAAATCGAGTCATTTTATATTGAGCGCACTTTTAAACGCATTTATTACATCATCGGTAAGCTTCAGGCGCTTATCTACGCAATGAAAACAGGTGCACACAACTAACTGACCTCCTCGAGAGCCATGTTCTTTGTCCATGCGTCGTGGGAAGAACACCTGACTGATGGGAGTTTGCTTTGTGCTCAGAACGGTTCGCTGCAAGCGGGCGCTCCGCTAGAGCTTCCAGGGTCCAATGTTGCGATGGGCAGCGCTAAAGAAGTTTAGTGGAGCAATTAAAGAGCTGCTTCGTTCACCAGTGCGTAAGAGTCAAAGGAGCTGTGTAATTGCCAGATCTCAGAGCCAGACGGGCTTGCGAGTCGCTGCAGGTGCAGCCGAGCGTGAATTCTCGCCAAGCGATGCACACGTTGAAGTGATGTCTCTTGAATGCGGCGTTGGAAGGCCGTAAGCAAGCAGTAACTAAAGTCGTTGTGGCTTAGTATAGGCATTGTTGTATGCAGGTCCTATAAGTCTGTTGATATGCAGTCGTTAAGTGATGCAGCTTGTGGTATGCAGTGTTTACGGTGCTCGGCTGCAGAGCTGAAGGTTTCATCTAGGCCGTTTCGCTTGAGGCGACATATGTGAGGGCCGTGTGGTCAGTGCGCCATGAGTAACACCATGGGGCTGAGGTTCACGAAGCAATCCGCTATGGTGTGACACGTCATGTTCCATACTTTATTATTTATTATTGACAAGCGTTCACTTACTATACGCACGCAGCAGCTACTTCAATCTCTTACAATGTCGCATGAAAAAGAGGAAGATAAAATAAGGAGAACAATAGCCAACATCTAGGATGCATTGACGTGTGGAAAGCGATGGTGTAACGGCGTAATTGGCTGGCATTGCGGCTTCTCGGCCGTCACCTGAGCTGTGTCTCGGAAAAAAAGAACACTCGCTGCTTTAAAATGTGACACAGAATGCCTGCTACGCAAATGAAATTCGAGCGAGAATCAATTTTATCCAAAGCAGTTAGTAACAGCGCATACCAAAATTTCGGCATTCATTCCTGCGTAACAAGGTATATAAAAGTGTTCGCGCTGTGTGCGCATATCGCGGGCGTACAGTGGCATGTAAAGGGCAGCTCATAGTGTGCAGCAACGTCGACATAGAGCAGCAAACTGTGTTTGTCGTGAGAAAATCAAGAGTAGCTCCTATTCGCGCAAAGCTTCACTTCAGCTCGCGGAGGCGCACAAATGCAATGTTCATTTCATTGATATAAAAATGAACAATGTTACCATGGTACCTTCCAAACACTGGCATTCCCCGGTGGTACAAGTATACGTGACTGCCATGCGGAATGCCTTGGTTTGATTTGGGCACCAGCCGTACTTATCATTACACCGGGATATTTAGCACACTGACAGTGCCGCCGACTGTTACACCATTTTTTTTTGGCCGCGGGGTGGCATGGGCTTTTCCACACTGCTATCTAAGGATTTACTACATCTGCGTAGATATAAAGTGCGAATTATCTGTGGCGCATACCCGCATTGGCAGGAAAGGTTTCATGGCGTGTGCGGCAGAGAGACCACATTATTTAGGCGACACTAAGGGAGAGGTCGATTACTGAATCAGTGGTTCAGAAACCCTGTAGCCTTTATGCCGAGAAAATGCTTATTTTGAAATAAAATAACGTTTCAGTGGTCCACGTAGCGTTAGCACACGTCAAATTACCCGCCTGAAAACAGGCCTCCTTAAACAGCAGTCGCCTTGCCCAACGTCTCCCGCCTTTACTGCGTTCGCGCTGACACTAGCAGCAGCAGAGCGAAAGTAGCGTGAGCCACAGCAGCAACAACAACAACTGAACAATTTTCTGCTTGCTCGGTTCAACTGGGCCCCGTGAGACGGCACCATCTATGCAGCCTAACCAGGGGAAAACGAAACTTTTGAACCACTCCCGCCATTCCCCACACTAACCTCAGGTGTTTTTTTTTCTCTATGAATTACCCTAAAACGGGCCGTAATATTTCAGCATTTTTGTTGCGTATTGTAATGCACGGAACGTTTTTTTTTTTACTGCAGCTGGTTTGGTTGTCTGTGAATAATTGCAGTCAGATGTTCTGACGTCATTGCGATCATTTAAAAAAATATCTCACTCGTAGGGCATGCGGTGTCGTACAGTTATTTTAAATTCACTGTTAATGGAGTGCTGCTGTTGACACTATTGCCGTTTTAGACATGCCCAAATATTGATCCTTCACTCTCACGCGAATTGGTAATTGCCTTTGGTGTCCCTTTGAAGCAATAGCGTTAGCGAGCTTTATTGATATCTTGACTTGGGTGAGCGAACTCGGACAAATACAGCACGACTTAGACGAATACAGGCGACAGATAAAAAACGGTATTCTTAGAAAATAACTAACGAAAAAAAAATCACAGGATATCCACGGAGCGAATGATGATGAGTGAGGTGAAGCTTCTGAGGGTTTCATCGGTAAACTGTAGATTTTCTGTTCGTCCATCCGTTCATCCGTCCGTCCGTCCATTCGTCTGTCTGTCTGTCTGTCTGTCTGTCTGTCTGTCTGTCTGTCTGTCTGTCTGTCTGTCTGTCTGTCTGTCTGTCTGTCTGTCTGTCTGTCTGTCTGTCTGTCTGTCTGTCTGTCTGTCTGTCTGTCTGTCTGTCTGTCTGTCTGTCTGTCTGTCCGTTCGTCCGTCCGCACCTGCTGAGTGAGTGATAGAACCCTTGGGGTTCACGTACCAAGAGAGACAAGCATGTAGAGACCCATGGCTTTAGGAGCTTCGATCCTAATAATAAATGATGTTCTTGATTGTCGGACCAAACAAAGTGTTCCAAGCAGTATGCTTCATGACGGTACCGAATTAAGAGGCATGGCTCTCGGTAGTCACTTTAGTCAACATGTCGTTACCGCTGCCACTCCTGCTGGCTATCCAACGTGCGCTAAAACGCCGGAAAAGACAAACAACAGTAGTATTGCCAATAGCATTTATTTCCTACCTATTGATGAATACAAAGTTTGCGCTACATTTCAACACTTGAAAAATACTAAAGCGTTAGACATCAACAACCTGCAAATGTGTCTGAATAAGCATTGTATAACATCGATTTCACCTGCTCTGGCTCACATATTTAATTTAACACTTAAATCAGGCGCATTTGCCCAAGCAACAAAATATGCTAGAGTTTCGGCAATATTGAAAGCAGGCTTCCCCAATGATCCCAAGAACTACCGGCCAATTTTGGTGGTACCTGGGTTTTCCGAAGGGCTAGAAAAAATTATACACTATTGTATGGTAAATTTCTTGAATAATTTTGATGGCATAACTAACGCACCGAACACTTATTAAGAAAACACCGGTAAATAAAAACAGCCCTTCTGTCAATCAAGCAAGTTGATGATTTCTTGATATGCATGGTTTAACGTCACTACTCCGGACAGTTTGTTGTTACTGCCTTGTAGAGTCTGGTCGTTGCGATCCGTTGAGCTAGTTCTGTAGCTTTTAATCTAACGGAACCATCTAGCATGGGGTGTACTGTAAAAAATAAAGTTGAACAGAATTAAAAAAAAGCACCGAACGAAGACCTTTATATAGGCAAGGGGACGCTCGTGTATGTTTTTTGAGTCCCCTTCGTCTAAGCTGCGCTGAGTTCGCGCGAATAAAAAGCTCGTTTTGCAGAAATTATGGTGAAGTTGTCAGCCTCATTCGTTGTTAGCGAAAATTCAGCGTTGTCTCCGACTGATAATTTGACAAGATGCAAATAAAATAGGTATTATACCTGTTCGCTTCAAGTGAGAATCGATTCCTGTTTTGTTATTGTCTATTTTTTTATTCTGCAGCATCAATATTGGCGTCACTGCTCTCAAGGAGTCGTAATTTTGATTTTATGGAGGAAAATCGTGTCTGCGGCGGTCGTGAGACGGTGTGGATATCGTGGCGCACTGTCGCTGGTGTGTGACTTCGATTCAAACCGTGCCCCACCACCGTGGTCTAGTGGCTAAGGTACTCGGCTGCTGACCTGCAGGTCGCGGGAAGGAATACCGGCTGTGGCGGCTTCATTTTCGATGGAGGCGGAAATGTCCCGTGTTCTCCGATTTGGGTGCACGTTAAAGAACTCCAGGTGGTCCTAATTTCCGGAGCCCTCTACTACGGCGTCTCTCATAATCATATGGTGGTTTTCGGCCGTTAAACCCCACTTATCAAATCGATTCAAACCGTGCTGACCAAGTATTTCAGCTCTCAGTATTGTTTCAAGCATTGTTACTGGTTTTAAATGATAATCGTGTCCATTCATCAAAAATAACTATCAACCCTGTTTTACGTCCAACGTGGAATGAAGGTCTTTCCCCGATCATTTCCCATTGACTCTGCCCTGCAGAGCAGATTCCGTTACATGCGTGCGAATTTCTTCACTTTATGATTGCACCGAACAACCATCATCAGTGGAGTTTCCGTTTCTTCGCATTTGTTCCGCTGCTCTAGAAAATAAGTTCAAAAACATAATACACATGACTGGAGAACATGTCACTGTGATGGGGGACAATATTTCGCCTGAAATCGTACACACAGACAGTATGTGACAGAATCGACTCCTTCAAACGAGGAGATATACACGTCGCTTTGCTCCCACGAATGTGTGCTGTTGCTATGCAAGCATTGCTATACACTGCGAACTATTTTGTGAACTTTTTAGGGTAAATGAACTCTTTATGAACTCTTATGAAATGAACTCTTATGCGAACTCTTTACGCGAATTCTTCTCGGTGCAGTAGATACTCGCACGGTGGGGCGCTTTCTGTAGCTGTCCTGAGACGACGCTTTTCCCGCGAAAACGAGGCGTGCTTCATCTCGGCGCTTGCAATGGGAGCGCGGCGCGAAGTTCAAAGTGCTGGCCGGTGCGGCTGCGGCCTTAGGTAAACCAGAAGGTGTGACCGAGTCGATGAAACGAATACGCAAGAATGAACGTGCACCTATGAGCGTGGATTTATCTTACGCTTATATAGGGGAGGAATGCCCTTCGGCAGCTTTAAACACCACCACCTCGAGCCGCAGTCAATGACCATAACAATAAAAACTTCTCCAATAACTTCAGTAAACAGCAACACTATGTCGGTGCCCGTCACTATACGAGATGCGCTGCTAAGGCGGTTCACCTGACAATTATACATTATTACAGCTGGCTTGCCTTGATGTGTCTGTGCCTTTATTGGCGTTGTTTAATGCTTACTACGCTTGCAGCACTGCAGCGGAGTTCGCGGTAAGGAAGCTCAGAACAGGGCTCCGCTGCAGCTGCCACTCGGTGGGTCCAGTCGGTCATTAACGAGAACCTGAACTCGGGTGATTGGTTGTCCATGTTCTCGCTGGTCAGCGACTTCTCCCATCGCTCCGTTGATGTTGCCTGAGCTGAATATTTCTTTAAATTAAGCGAAATACTCGAAGCAGCCTTGAAAGCAGAAAAAAGATTGTTGACTTGGTCAGCGCGTTTCGAACGGAAGTCGCACACCAAACGACACACCCACTGCACATCGAAAAATTCTATTGGCAGGGCTACGGCCGCAGGCAGCGACATAATTTTATTGAAAAAAAAAGCGGCATCGCGAATCCTTAAGAACAGTAACGTCAACTGTGACGCAATATTGCGAAAAAAAAAAAACACGGAAGAAAGCTCAGAAAATGGGAATTCAAACTGTCAACCTAGCAAGCACAACCACTTTTCCACATTGCAAATTCGCGTCAATTAACCCATTACACCTGCACATCCACATGACGCCTGCGTCTAAAGTGACTTCAAATTTACGGCACTGGGCCCATTAATTTTTATCATTACACTACCGTGATGGGGCCTGTGGCTGTGGTTGCATCGTTATTGCATCGTTATTGCATCGTGCTGCGGTTGCGCCGCACATCTTCGTTCCTTTTTTGTGACAACCGCACGGGACTGGAATCGTCTGCCTACAACTACCGTGCACCACTCCGACCCGCATCAATTCAAGATTGCCCTCGAATCACTTTTTTTATTCTGTAATTAATACCCATCCCTCATGTAATACCCCAGCTGGGGCCTTTGAGGTATTCAAAATAAATAAATAAATAAATAAATAAATAAATAAATAAATAAATAAATAAATAAATAAATGACGAAAACACTCCGCTGGCGGGCCCCGTCATCATGCATAGTCACTGCCTGTTTTTTTTTACAGCAAAAGCTGTTATGAGATTACAACAAATGTCGATTCTGGCACCGTAGTAGCTCGCCGCCGGTGTCCGTAGCCACTCTCGCGTGGAATAAGGTAAACAAAAATAAAAATACCTAGTTCAGGAACCAGGGCTCTCATCGTGGCAGCTACTAAGCTAGGTTGGTGCTTGAAACTACGTTGCAAACGTACCTTTGTGTAATAAATCATGTAAGCATGTGCAAATAAAGTGTTTTCGAACACTAAAATGACAACCAGACGTCACAAAATGCGAATCACGTAATGACTGGGTCGTTCAATGCTCCAACCAATTCCAAGCCTCAGGCATAATTCTTCATCGTCGTCAGCCACGGTGTCAACGAATTAACAAAATAACCTACAAGTATGCAGCGGGCAGGGGTGTACTCGTTACCAAAACAAAACTAGTTAATACGTTACTCGTTACTCACACAAAAAAGAATTGGCACATCCCATATACAGTGGGAATCGATGAAATGCCAAGCACGAATGAGTAAGGTTGAATTGTCACATTAAAATAGAAAAACGGTACGAGGTTGATGTAAATTATGCCCTATATGACTTCCATGTCATGATTATCAAGTTTAAACGTGTCATTTACCTTTGTCGTCTACTCACGTCACGTTATATGAAATTCGGTATATGTGAAGCTAGCAAAAACGGCCGCGAACACGCCATGAGCGTAGCATGTTGCCATGTTTGACATGACACGCATGCATGATTACCATGTTTGGGCGTGTCATTCACCTTTGTAGTACATTCACGTCACGTAATACTGAATTTTGTATATGTGAAGATAGTGAAACGGCTGCGAGCACATCATGAGCGTGTCATGTAGTCATGCTTTGCATGACAAGCATGTCAAGATTATCATGTTTGGACGTATCATTTACCTCGTGGTCCATTGACGTCACGTGATACCAAATTCGGTATATGTGGAGCTAGCGAAACGGCCATGAGCACGCTATGAGCGTAGCATGTAGTCATGTTTTAAATGACACGCATATCATGATCATCATCTTTTGGCGTGTCATTTGCCTTCGTCGTTTACTCACGTCACGTGATACAGAATTTGGTATATGTGTAGCTAACGAGATGGCCGCCAGCGTGCTATGAGCGTGGCATGTAGCCATATTTTACATGGCACGAATTTCATGACACTTATGTTAGGATCTGTCACTTATGTTCGTCATGCAGTTTTGCAATGGCATGTGAAAGAAACCTCTGCAGGAGCAGCAAGACCATGAAGTGTAAATCATGTTATTATTACATACATGCCGTGATTTTCATGTTATGACTAGTCACTCAAGCTCGTCACAAAGTTATGCTATGAAATAGCAGTTTTGGTATCGATACCATTATCTAAACGCGCAGGAGAGCTAAATGTCATAGGCGGCTAGATAAATTGATAGACGCCCACACATATGTTGAACAGTAGCAGATGTTTGTACAGCCAGCTCTTTGCACTTGCGCAATGCTGCCAACAGGAACATGAGTCGAAGGAACACCATGAACGATAAGCTGATAGGAAGCGCTGGTACCCACAAGGATGGAATTCCTGGACAGTCCCATCTAAATCATCTTCAGCTCACGGCGCATAACGATGTTGTCGTTAACCCGACGTGACAGCTCTCTCGAAACAATACATATGTAAGCTTTATGAAATCCGGTAGCCACGCCTGCAGCCGCAACTGATGCTTTACGATTATTATGGTAAAAAAGTTAGTAAAAAAATGGCAGCATATCCACGGAGTGAATGATGGAGAGTGGGGCGAAGCATTCGTCCGTCCATGCGTCCGTCTGTGTGACCGTCCATGCGTCTGTTTGTGCGCCCGTCCCTGCGTTCTTTCATGCATCCGCCCCTGCGTCCGTTCATGCGTCCATCCATGCATCTGTTTGTGTGTCCGTTCGTTCATCTATTCAACACTCCAAGTCCCACCATCTCGCCTCTTTTTATCATATATTCCCCATATAGAAGCACCGCCATCCAGCGGACATTCCAAGGACTAAACGAGAGGTGGCACACGCACACTTTCTTACGGCCTGCGCTTTGGGTCCACTTCCCACCTTTAACCACCTCGAGTTCATGGTATATTCTAGTTCACTGTATTTATGGCACTGCGACCAAACGCTCGCTAAACCTTTCGAAAACCAAAGAGGTTACGCCCAGCGAGTATAACGTAGCAACCTTTCCCTGTCAGATAGGGTTCAATTTACATGCCAATGGCTGCTAATGAGAAATGAGAGACAGGAGAAGTCGGCTTTGACTTTCTTACGGCTTGCGCTTCGTATCTACTTCTCCTTTTTAACCACCTTGAGTTCATTCATGGTATATACAAGTTCATTGTATTCATGGCACTGCGGCTCAACGCTCGCTAAACCTTTCTAAAGCTAAGGAGGTTACACCCAGCGAGTATAATGTAGCATCCCTTTCTTGTCCGATAGTGCTCAATGTACGTGCCAATGGCTGCTAATGGGGATCGCAGCGTGCGCGTTGACTAAAAGCCGAATGCTCATGCCTCTCATTCCCCATTAGCAGCCATTGGCATGTACAATGAGCACTATTTTTTATTGTTAAACAACGCACAGAAGAAATCTCTCACTGGCACCACCTTGGAGGTCAAGTGTTATACCTATTTCGGGTATGTGCCACTGGTGGTTACATACGAGGGACGCCCAAGCCACGCCATAAGCGTCTTAGCGTCTCACGTCGTTGTTAGCGTCTCACGGCGTCTCTGGGCTGGCGGACGCCCGTCATGGCAAGCCAGCCCCCGAAGAAGGCGCTAGCCTTCGACGTAGTCGTCCCCGAGGGGACTAGTCCCGAAGACGTCGTTGACGCGACGTCTTCAATAGTAGGAATCGAAGAAGTGTACTGCGTTCAGCACTTTGGAGGCCGGAACTACCAAGTTACCGTCAACAGTGAGGCCGCACTGGCCCAAATCGTAGACGCGTCGCACCTCATCATCCGAGGAGAGCGCGTCGCCATCGTACCCCTGGGACCCCAAGTGACCCAAGTGACCGTCCTGTTCCTGCCGTGCCGCGTACCCAGCGAAGTCCTCGCACAAGCACTCTCTCCCTACGGGAAGGTGCTGCACATCACCAGAGGACTCATGGGATCGCGCCCAACCGTGACCACTGGGACGCGATACGTCCGCATGGAAATGAAGGCTTCGTCACCGGTGCCCAACTACCTCAAGGTCGCGGGCCATCGAGTGACCTGTGACTATAAAGGCATCCAGCGAGTGTGTCGTCGATGTGGAGACAGTGGGCACTTCCGCATGAACTGCACAGCTCCGTTTTGCGGAAGGTGCGGCGTTTATGGCCACGACGGGAAAGGCTGCTCGCTGCCGTGTCGCCGTTGTGGGGACCCGCATGCCACCGTGGCCTGCACCATCAGGCCATCGTATTCCGAGGCGGCATCCAAGGATTTCCCTCCACTTCAACCAGGAACGCCGTCTAAGAACAAGTGCGACGATTCGTCGGCGCGAGCCGTGGTGGCCGACCACGACCAGGGTGTGCCAATCGCGGCGCTGCACCAGACGCCCACTGCGTTCCCAACGATTCCGGGCCTGGTAATCCCTCCAGGTACTGAAAACTTAAGTTCCCCGCGTCCCGTGGCCATTTCTGAGGAATCGCAGGCCAAGCCCTCGTCAGACGAAGCGCCTCGTGAGGACGGCGTCTCGGATGCGAATATTGCATCTGAGGCTCCTCGCGTTGCTGCTCTGTCGACAACAAGTTCAGGTGTCATCGAGGAGTCTACATCTCAAAACGACGACGCCTGCATCTACGAGGACTCCAACAGCACCGCGAGTGAGGCGCCCCTACAAATTGACGAAGACACCAGCCCCAGTGACATAAGCCAGGACAGTGGAGACGTCTTTGTACCATCCTCGCTCAAACACCCGGACACCAAACGCCCCCGGATCACTACTCGTGACTTAGAAGCCCCCACCAGAGACAGAAGTCCCCTGCGGACTTCGACGCGATCCCGGAAGCCCCGAGCCTCCGGTGTATCGCCTGGCCGGAAAAAATGACTCAGCCACTTGCGGGGCATTGGCTCCCGCACCTGATAAAGGTACCCCTGCATTTGCGTGATCCGATAGTATGTTTTCATTTTCCCCATGGCTCTTACTCTAAAAGTTATTACTTTTAACGTTCAAGGTTTCCGAAATCCACAAAAACAGGCTGAGGTATTGGCTTTTGCACGTTCAGTGCACTGTGATTTGCTGTTCGTGCAAGAAACAAATTTTTTCAAGCTTTCTGATGTACTCGCTTTCAAGCGCGCGTTCAATTTTGATTGTTTCTTTTCGTACGCCAGCACGCATTCGACTGGCGTCGGAGTCGTTATTTTTAACCGAGGTCTTTTACGTGACCATCATGTTTCCTTCGATGCCTTCGGACGCGTGCTGGCGTTCGACTGCACCTTTTTTTCGTTAAGAATAAGATTTGTTGCCGTGTATGCCCCAGCGGCACGCGAGAACTCAAACGCGTTCTTCCAATCTCTTGATGCGTTCCTTTTAAATTCCCGACATGTGGTACTTTTAGGGGATTTCAATTGTGTCTTAGACTCACACGCAGATGTTCGAGGTCCGGGTCGCGGCCGGTCAAACTGGAATGCCAGAGAACTCGAACGTCTAGTGCAGCAATTGGCATTGAGTGACATTCATCAAATTGTGCATGGCAGTAATTATGCCTATACTTGGCGTCGAGCAGCGTCGAGCAGCCGAATTGATCGCGTGTATGCATCCCCCAGTCTCATTACCTACGTTCACGACACCGGGGTAATGTCATTGCCACCGACACCGGTGTACATTAGCGACCATCGGCCGGTTATGTTGTCTCTCCGCCTGCCAGCGGGGACGCCAACGGTTCACAGACCATGGCGTCTCGATTGCCGCGTCCTCCAGGATTCTCAGGCTACGGAGAAATTATCCCGAGCGTTACGCGCATCGCTTATTGGGGCCGATGTAGCTGATTGGGATCGCCTCAAAGAACAGTGGCGGCATCATTGCAGTGCGTCGGGCAGAGGACTTTGCACCCGTATATCGAAAGATGCGTCATTGTTAATCCAGAAGATACGCATTGCCAATCGAGATCCCAGTCCTTCCACTGTAATGCGGGCATGGCAAGAGGAGCTCGTTGAACGGTACCAGCGTATTATGCGCGCTTCTTCACTATCGGCTGCAGCTTGGCGCTGTAGACGTGCACCCTGTGCGCACCCTGAGGTGCTAAGGTATGCACGCAGAGCTCTGCTTCGTCCACCAGGCTCGCCTGCCCACTCGCTGAGCTCTATCACCCCAGCTTCTGCGGGTACGCGCGACTTTCAGGAATTCACCCAACACTTTGAGTCAATAGCTAAATCGGGTACTAATGTCTGTTACCCAGGATCCGTTTCTTCGCATCCTCTACTAACAGATTTACCTCATGATTCCAACATGTCAAATGACGTCCTCCTATCACCGCCATCCGATGACGAAATCAAAGGCGCATTAGACGCAATGAAAAAGGGTTCGGCCCCAGGGCCTGACGGACTTCCTGCAGAGTTTTATGTACAGTTCTGGCCTATCATTGGTCCAACTATGTCACGCGTCATTCGCAAGTGTTTCCAAGATATTACACTTCCAACTTCTTTCCACAAAGGCCGTATAACACTAGTTCCCAAGAAAGACCCAATGTCCACGCGACCAGAAGATTGGCGCCCTATTACCCTGCTCAATGTAGATTACAAGCTCTTGGCTAACATTTTGGTGCGCCGAATCAGTCCATTTCTTGCAACATTAACCGCTCCCCACCAGGTCTGTTCTGTTCCGGGCCGAGAAATACACACCCATACGTGGTTAACGCGTGACATCATTCAATACACCATTAGCCGATGTGCGCAAGGACTGTTGGTTTCATTAGATCAAGAGAAAGCTTTCGATTTCATAGAACATGGCTACATATTAAATGTTTTACATGCATATGGATTCCCGGATAAGTTCATTGACCTTATCAACGCGATGTACACTAATTTAGAAAGTACCCTTTACTTAGATTCCCGTGAGAGTCACGCATTTAGAGTCACGCGTGGGGTCCGTCAAGGCTGTCCCCTCTCCCCAGTGTTATTTATCCTTGCAATAGAGCCCTTCTTAAGGGCCGTTGAACATCACCCGCAGATTCGTGGCTTACCTCTTCCCGGTAACACTCAAGTAAAAGTCGCTGCATATGCAGATGATATCACTCTATATGTACATAATGAACAGTCGCTGCAGCATGCTCTTGATACATTCCATGATTTCGGTATTATCTCCGGTGCAAGGTTAAACTTTTCTAAAAGTCAGTATTTTTTCATTGGCAACCCCAGCGGTCGTATCAACATCACGTCGCCTTTACAGTGGTCTCCTGAGATTTCAATACTCGGAGTTACTTTCACTGTATTTGGTATACAGGATAGCATCTGGTCATCCGTTGTACAAACTCTTCTAAATGATATCAAAGCAGCCAGGTACTTCGAATTCCCCCTCTTGGAACGCCGATACTTAACACAAACGGTGTACCTAGGAAAATTTTGGTACCTTTGCCATTCTGTTAAACCACCGCTCCACGTCTGCAGGAAAGTGCAAAGCTGCATCAGTTCATTTTTTTGGTCTGGTGGCACAGAATTGTTATCGCGTCCAGCGTTAGCTCAACCGCGAGATCAAGGCGGTTTTGCATTCCCCGACGTTTCCGTCACGGCTTCTACATTGTGCCTCCGCACTCTATTGCGAATACTAAGCAATGATCACGTTCCCGCTCAGACACTGGCTCGTTACCATCTGGGGCCATCACTACGTGTCTTCTTGCCGGATAGCCAAATAAACAAAGGTCCCCAATCAACTGAATTACCATCTTTGTATCGAGCCCTTCTGGCATTTCACCGACGTTTGGAAGCTACGTGCCCAGAGATAGAGGTGGCCGATTCTAAAGTTGTGGACACAATGGCCGCCCTTCTACGGCCCTTGGTGCCCCAGCATCGTCAATCTGTATTGAACCGTGCTTGGAAACCAATAACTGCCGCAGTGTTGCCAGGGCATCTCAGAGACTTTGTCTGGAGGTTGGGCTGGGGCTTGCTCCCCACGCGAGATCGGTTGCAGCGATGGCAGGTGGTTCGCACTTCCACTTGCCCCAACTGCGCCATGGTAGAGACCAATCGACATGCGACGTTTGAATGTGTGGTTTCCCGCCTTTTTTGGCGTGCGGTTAATGCTGGTTTTCGGGGACAGGGTGTGCGAACTTTCGTGTCCAACGGCCGATTTCCGCGTAGCCGCTTCTCCGCTCTCTTAATAGTTGCGGGGCTGTTCAGCCTTTGGAGAAACCGATGTGAGGCCGTAGCTGCCAATTGCCGCCGGCGTGCCTTGTGGCCGATACTGGGGAGATTGAGACGAGAGATCCTCGCGTTCCTCTCCGAAGAGCTTTTCTTCCTCGGGGAGCAAGAGTTTCTGCGGCATTGGTCGTGCCCTTTCGTCAAAGTGGAACACGAAAGGATACAACTCATTTTTCGACCGACTTGGTGCTAAGCAGCGCCCGTTGAGTTGTATATGATTTCATTTGTTACAAATTGTGTTTCATTTGGATCTATTGTATCGTTATACCCTTGTATCGTTATGTCACATTGAATTTTTGTGTACATGTATGCCAACATAATCATGTATATTAGAGAAAATGTCTTCACTGTAACGTAGTGATGTTAGTCGTGAAATATAGATGTGCAGATGTGTATGTGCCCTGTTACTGGAATGGTATGAAGTCTTTGTGTTCTGTACATGCTGTAAATAAACTTTTTCTAAACAAGGAGCTTCGCCCCTAAAAGGTAGCAACTGCAATCGAATAGGTAGTAACTGCAGCAGTTACTACCTTTCTTTGACCGTTACTGCCCCTTTGCTACCTGTTTACTACCTACGTTAGTAAACAGTTACTAGCTGCTACCGTTACTAACATTTTGTGACCTCTTTACTACCTACGTTAGTAAGCAGTGAGTAACTGAAGTGAAAGAGGTAGTAACTGCAGCCGTTACTACCTTTCTTGCCCCGTTACTGCCTCTTTGCTACCCGGCTTTTGACTATCTAATCCAAAACAGTGTGTGAATGTGATTCTGGTCATTTATGAGAGGAATCGTTTCAACATATTGTCATTAAACGGAAAAATGACGCAGAAGGTATACATAGATCAAGAAAATACATTTCGTTCTAAATTACTCAACCGAGATATGTAAACTTCATTCTGATACTGTCTAAATGGAGAAGTAGAAGTTAACGAACCATAGTCAAATGCTACACGCGCCGTAACAGACAATTACAACAAACTTAGTAAATTACAGCAAACAATAACAAGACTGGCAAATCAAAATAACCAGATGGTCAAAATTAGCCTCGAGGACAGCCACAGTTGTTCCACTGCTCCGTGTCTCCAAACAGTATCATTGTTTTGCCGCGTCAAACCCCCAAAACAGTTATTACCTTTTAAACGCTGATATTTTAGTCGTGTGAAGCATTCAAATGCACTGAGAATGAGTTCGGTACTTTGTTCCGGCCACTGTACATAATGCCTTTTTGTGGCCATTTTATAATAGATAAATATAACATATAATGTTTTATTAGTAAGGCTGATTGAAGGTCTTCTGCTACGTCACCAAACACACGTAACCAAGTAGTACAATATAGTGCTATAGGTTTATATTTCTTATAATTCCTCCTGAAACGCAAGTGCTCGTCTGTGCCAGCCATGCCCCTGCGAAGTATGGGCTATATATACCCCACGCTTACTTCTTGCTGCATGTATACGTAAAAAACAGTAAACCTGTTTGGTCCATATTCATGGCACACCATGCTTCTTACCCGGCTTTGTCTAGTAATAAGGCATTGATTAGCGACCATTAGCAGTGGAGAAATACGCCCAAAGTAATGAACTAGAATCGGTTACTACTTTATTTACTAAATGTTACTACCCATGGGTGGTAACGGCTAGGGTAGTAACAGTTACTAACTGCTGGTAGTAACAGCAGAGGTAGTAACTGTTACCACCCTCGCCGTTACTAACTGAGCTTACTAACAGGGTTGTAACATATGTGACAAACCATTAATACCCCAAAGTTAGCAAGTACTATCACCTTTTTTTAAGAGTGTATAGTTGAAGAGCAGTTTCGAGGCATGGCATGGCTCTGTAGTAGAATGCTTGATCGACAGGCAAAACACTTCGGTTCAATTCCTGCTGGGACCCTGAAATTGATTTTTTGCATTCTTGGAGTCAATGCTGCCGATGTCAGGCTTTTCTTGACGCTCATGCTTTAAAATTGCCCAAGGGCCATGGGTGTTCTCTTCATTCCAGGGTAGATGCTAAATTTCAATCACCTGTGCCACTGCCTGGCGTGAAAGTGTTTGATGACGTACGTGACAGGATGGTGACGTTATTCATGTCTTGACCAGCGCGTCATATTGGCCAAACCATCTTACTTTCCCATCATAAATTTGGTTCACGCCAAGTTAGTGGCGGGATCACGAGACACCCAGACGTAGGCGGCTAGATAGATAGATAGATAGATAGATAGATAGATAGATAGATAGATAGATAGATAGATAGGTAGATAGGTAGATAGCTAGATAGATAGATAGATAGATAGATAGATAGATAGATAGATAGATAGATAGATAGATAGATAGATAGATATGCAAATACATGCCAAAACTTCTGCAGTGCGCAGAGTAATCAATTGATATCTGGGTTTTACGTTTCTAAATCACCATAAGATTATGAGAGAAGGCTAAGTGGAGGGCTCCGGAAATTTCGACCACCTGGAATTCTTTAACGTGCACACATACTTGAGTGCACAGGCCTGGAGAAATTTCACCTGCATCGAAAATGCAGCCGCCGCAGCTGTGATTCGATTCCTCTACCTGTGGGTCAGCAGCCGACTACTTTAGCCACTAAAATCATCGCGGCGGGGCATGCAAAAAAAAAGAAAAGCTTCGCATTTAAAATGTGTTTCGTACAGGTTTAGATGTCACTCATTTTCAAAGGGCAGTGCAAGGACACGGGGGGGGGGGGGGGAAACGGCAGGCCTGCGCGGAAGGCGCAGCACAGTCACAGCGATAGCGAGAAAAGTGGCCTTTTATACCCTTTTCTAAACACTCATTGGATACCTGCTGCAAGCACACTTGCTTGATACCCACTGCGGCATCAAAAAAAATGTGTTGTGGGCTGGCATTCAATAACTATTTTTGTCAGTCTTTTGATAAGCGTGATATCCATTAAACACTTGCAAGGAATTTTGTGCCAACTGTTCATGCAATTGCTGATGACGAAAAGGATGATTGATGTGTGGTGTTTAACGCCTCAAAACCACCATATGATTATGAGAGAAGCTGAAGTGGAGGGCTCCGGAAATTTCGACCACCTGGGGTTCTTTAACGTGCACCTAAATCTGAGCACACGGGACTACAACATTTCTGCCTCCATCGGAAATTCAGCCGCCGTAGCCAGGATTCGATCCCGTGACCTGAGGGTCAGCAGCCGAGTACCTTAACCACTTGACCACTGCGACGAGGCGATGACAAAAAGAAATTGTGCCTGAAGTGGGTATGTGCCACAGTTAGTTGGTGAACAAGAACAAGCTGTTGTAATGAGTTAGAGAATTGGACGACCCACTTGTTACGCTAGTCGTATTGTGCGACGACTGCTTGTTTTTTCACTGTTTTAAAACGCTTTATAAGTCGTATTACCGTGATGGGTTTCCCGACATCAAGCTTTCCTAAGGCAAGTTTGCTAACAAGTCCCAAGCCCCGGCGTGGTTCAGTGGTACAATACTAGGCCAAGTTGTATAATACTAGGCCGAGTGGTATAATACTAAACAAAAGTAACCCAGCGGACCCGGGCTCGAGCCCCGCTGTGTCATTGGTGCTAGCTTTCTTTCTACACTGGTGGCGGTTGCGGACAATACGGCGCTGCGCGAGACCCTAATGGTGATCTCATAACAGAATTCACTGTAAAAAGACAGTAGAGACCGATGTCTTTGCGCTGCCCTTTCAAAACGAGTGCTGTAAACCAGCTAGCCTAAACCAAAGTAATTCTTTATTACTTACTAGCAACTTGTTGTGGTGTCCACTGATACCTCACGAAAGTTGTTGCGAGCCATTTCACGCTTACATGGACATACAGAGGTGGTCTGTAGATCTAGTAGCTGCCACGTAGAGTCTCACTGGTGCGAGTGGGCGCAGATTTGGCAATATGTTTCATAAGTTGCAGCCATTTGGCTTTTTCAATAGAATAAAGATTGAATAGATTTTGGAAATATTGCGGTTCTTGCGCACCTCAAGCTTGCTTCGATGTTGCTGTATTATCACTGTCGTTTCAGTTACTGCATAATAAAAGATCTTTGGAGAGAAACCTTAGAGAATCGTTTGTTTTGCCCTGTGTTTATGACATCGTAAAAGTCGCAATAAAAGTGTGGACGCAGCAGGAGAAGCCTGGCGGGCACTCACTGTATGTCCATCTGGTGCTCGGGTGCGTTTTAGACGGGGCGGCATTTGGCGTACATTTGACTGGCGTTAAGCACGCCCCGCAGCTGAAAGTAGCGTTGAAAAAAACACTGACACTGATGATCTTAAAAATCATGTGTTTGGTTTGCTAACACAGTTATTCGTGCTCACTAATTTATCTTCGCTATCTTCAGCACACTTCATTTCTTAGTGAGCGCCTGTGTTCTCTCCTGTCGTTTTTCGCTGCCTCTTTCTGTACCAGCCACCTATGCGATACGCAGTACGTTAGGTATTTATAGAGACCTTGCAGTGCTGCCTTTGAAGCACACGGCTCCACCGTCCCCATCCGTGTCATGTAAAAATGTGCCATGCACCACCGTTCAAAGAGAGGGCAGCAATGTCTATGAAGTCTTTGCATCACAAATATCGAAGGAAACAAAATGCGCGAACGCAGCAGCTGTCTTTTTTTTTTTCGCCACCAAGTGCGTCTGATGCTGCAGAGCAGTAGGACACCTGTCTCAATGAAGTCCCAAACATCGCGCTGTTTAGCGCTTTACGACAACCGTCATATATTGTCAACCGTCCTCGACTATCCATCACTGGTGACGCATGCTTTCTTAACTTGCGCTTGTACTGTAAACAAGCCAAGAGGAGCACAATTGGCTGTGTACCTGACAGTCCCTCGGGGGAAAAAAAGAAAACGTTCTTCGAGTCGGGTGGGGGCCCCAAGAAAAACGGCCGCTCTGATCGATTTCACACGCCTGTCAGGGCGAACGGGGGCTGCCCATTGTTGGGGCCGCGCCGCCTGGCGCGCCGGTGCTAATCGCTCGATGACAGCGTTGCGGTGCTCTTTCCCGCTGGTGGCAGTTTCTTCTGAAACAAAACACCACAGTGGTGTTCCTTTTATTGCGATAGCAATTACATGGACACTCTCGGCTGGATTTTGCCGCTGGTGTCGACGTCGCCGTCACTCACCATATATGTATACGTATATATACGTATATATGTAGACGTAAATATGTGAAAATGCAAAAAAGAAAACAGTTGAGAAAAATACTCTGGCGCGCGGTATCAAACTTGTATCCTCTGAATCGTGAGTGTGAAGGGTTAACCACTGAGCCACCGAGGAGCACGTCCTCCAACGTTTAAATGACAAGCTATTTATATCTACCACTTACCGATGCTAATGGACATCTCGGGAGGGGGCAAGTATCGTGTTTTCAGCATTACCAGCAAGATGGCGTACTGGGCGCGCGTCGCCACATCGCACGGCGCGCGCGCTCTTATCTCCCACTCGTACTTTATCCCTCTTACAAGAAAGGAGCGACGCTCCCTCGCGTGCCCTTATCTCGCGGTGAGAATTCGCTCGCAGGATTTCAAGCTGGACGGTCGTGCCCTCGCGATCTCCGACGCCAGCGTAGCTCCCGCCGACTAATTTGCCCTCCGCGGTCTCCTGACGCCGTGTAGCTTTCGCATTGTGGTGCCCCGCCCTTAGACTGCTTCGACCGGATCCCCACACTCCTATCTCCTTCTAATTTCCATCGCTTGCCTCTCTATTTCTTCATCTATTTCCTTCTATTCTTTTTATCCCTCTTCCCCCCCACCCCTATAAGGCACTGCGCCGTGTCGTCTGTAGGCAGACATCAATAAGGTGCCTTCTTCCTTTTCCTTACAACCATTACCTTATCTCGCGGTGAAGAGGATCATACGTGTTGGCTAGCCTCGGACTTTACCTGGAATGATTATGTTGTAGTTACCGGGCACACAAAGGTAACTGCAAACAAAATGAAGTCTTCGTTTGTGAAAAGCGCGCGATTTTCAGACACAGCGAAGTAACAACTGAGACACTTACCCTCGCATGCCGAGATGTTACTTGGCTCACGCCTTAGACTTGACTTGAGCAAGTCGGCGTGAAGCGAGCAGTGGACTTCAAAACGCCCAAGTCAGCCTTCGCGTGTCATAGATGCTCAGGCTGTCTCGCTTGGCCAAGTCAAGAACGAGCTTCGAAGCAGAAACACATTGCTCACTTGCTAATGAGGGTCATAATGAAGTTGTTCGCGTAAGGTACGCGTTACAGCAAAGAAAAAGACCATACGTTTTGAAATAACTGTAAAAACGAAGGGCCACAAGCATATTTTGTCAGTTTACGGCTAACGAGCGGCACATGGTGCCTGCCGCACGAAATGCAGCAGTGTTGCTTCTGTAAAGCGTTCTTTGCCCGCTGGTTTTAGTGGCCACCTTATGCGGCGCGTTTCTCTACGCTTGCTTGATTGGAGGCGAAACAAGCATCGCGTTGGGTTCTTTCGTCATTATGTATTTTTTTAATCGGATGCCACGGCGTGTATTTGTGCTGAGCTGGATCACGAGGGAACGTGGTTTTTCACGGTATTTGCCTTTCTGTTCGCCTGTGGATATGCTTGTAACGGGCTCGGTCGCAGTTATATATGAAAAAAAAAGTTTTGGGAACAAATGTGATTCGTATGATTTTGCTGAGCTTGGTAAACAAGAGAAAAAGTGGGGGACAGGACATTGCCCTCAGCAGAATTTCGTCTCGCGGGGTGCAGCAATGTCTCGCTGCACGATGGTGAAGGGGATCAAAAAACCCGTGATAGGGGCACCTTTTTTTTTGTGTGCATGGAATTTTACGTAGATTTGTGCTGCAAGCGACGGCTTTCTAAGCGAGAAACAGCGCCCTAGACGGGACGAAAGAATGAACAGGGCACACAGACAGCGCCGAGTCAATTCTGTAACGAAAGAGACGGAAAATGTCGCCGTGTTTTAGAAAAACAGAAATAGCCTTTGCAGTGCGCGAAACACTTCGGTGTCGTCACCACCGGGGCTATTAATACGCACGTGTGTCGACACAACCTGTAATGCCAGGGAACTCAGCCACTTCATAAAAGTCTCGCATAACTATAGAAAGACTGTACTGTACGCACCAGCATTGCGTACAGGTGCTTTGCGATGAGTAGCGAAACTTCTCTGACTGCACGGCACACTCTTGACTACGAATGCGGACGAGATTCCCGGTGACTGTTTGGAATGTGCCAGTGCCGTAAAACTTGAGAGCCATCAGTAGCTGTAACACTGGAGCCACGGCTGTCTTCGGTTGTCCCTACTTTAACGGAGAGGCAACATAACCAGCAGCTGCCGGCATGGCGTTCTTCGTGAATCTGTACCGAGCGTGGAATTGTTGCTCGTCGTACAATTCCATCAAATTTTCTTGGTCACGTAAAGCGGGTCCAAGAATCTTCGGCAGGCAGTGCGCCTCAGTAAATGCTACGTTTATGGCGAGGCAAGCAAACTCGAAAGCGGCGACCCTCCGCGCGACGTCCATTCGAAAGGTGGCCTTGTTGGAATAACGCGTGAAGTCGCTTTCAAGCTAGCCCCGCAGCTGACTTGAATATTGTCCTGACTTCGACTGAATCCAGTCACCTTCAAGTCGTCCGCAAGTTCGAGAACGATTTATTGCGACCGGCAAGACTGTCTTGAGTCAAGAACGAGTCATGTACAAGTCAAGTAACATCTCTGCATTCGGTGGTTATTCGCGGTGAATCGGTACCTGTAAGTCCTGAGCGTTATTTGTGAGCGAGAAACGCGGTACACGTTCCGATCGGCTTGCATTTTGTGTGTGACTTTCAAATTTGTTGCTATCGCGTTCATTGCTTCGCATTTGCGGCAAAGTTGAGACTTTTTTAAGGACAAAAGGCATTACGATAGCGTAAGGACCATATACGTGGCGGTCGTGTGTGCTCCTTGTGTGGATATGGGCGAACCAGGAAGCTTGGCAAGGATCGCCCGGGAATTAGGCATTGCCTCCTACACTCAAACTGTCCCCTATGTGCTGCTCAAAGGAAAAAAAAAAGTGTCAATGCGCAGGCGAAACTAATCAAAACAGCGGATGTTTCCAGCTACGTCACACAGGCAACTACGTCATAATGTGTTCAAGGCGAGAGCGTAAGAACCATGTCTAGCCAAATTTCGACGCTTTCTTTCTGTTCATGGGAAGTTAATAGCTTGATCAACGACGACTGAGTTGTCTTCGGACTTTAGAATAGCAGAAAAGAATAACGCTCGCAGGTGTTTTATTTTGTCACTCGTTAAGACTTGAAACGTCACTTGTGCACATAATAATTTTGTCAAAATTTGACCATCTGCCATCAATGAGTCCTACGCAGGATGACTTCATTTTCAAG
>WOVY01010647.1:0-93301 GCA_013436015.1 Rhipicephalus annulatus
CGAAACAATACATATGTAAGCTTTATGAAATCCGGTAGCCACGCCTGCAGGCCGCAACTGATGCTTTACGATTATTATGGTAAAAAAGTTAGAAAAAAAAATGGCAGCATATCCCGGAGTGAATGATGGAGAGTGGGCGAAGCATTCGTCCGTCCATGCGTCCGTCTGTGTGACCGTCCATGCGTCTGTTTGTGCGCCCGTCCCTGCGTCTCTTTCATGCATCCGCCCCTGCGTCCGTTCATGCGTCCATCCATGCATCTGTTTGTGTGTCCGTTCGTTCATTATTCAACCCTCCAAGTCCCCACCATCTCGCCCTCTTTTATCATATATTCCCATATAGAAGCACCGCCATCCAGCGGACATTCCAAGGACTAAACGAGAGGTGGCACACGCACACTTTCTTACGGCCTGCGCTTTGGGTCCACTTCCCACCTTTAACCACCTCGAGTTCATGGATATATTCTAGTTCACTGTATTTATGGCACTGCGACCAAACGCTCGCTAAACCTTTCGAAACCCAAGAGGTTACGCAGCCGAGTATGAACGTAGCAAACCTTTTTTTTTTTTTTCCCTGTTCAGATTAGGGTTCAATGTACATTGCCAATGGCTGCTAATGAGATAATGAGGAGACAGGAGAAGGTCGGCTTTGACTTTCTTACACGGGGGGGGGCTTGCGCTTCGTATTTACTTCTCCTTTTTTAACCCACCTTGAGCTTCATTTTCATGGTATATACAAGTTCATTGTATTCAGTGGCACTGCGGCCCTCAACGCTTCGCTAAACCTTTTCTAAGTTAAGAGGGTTACACCCAGCGAGTATAATGTAGCATCCCTTTCTTGTCCGATATTGCTCAATGTACGTGCCCAATGGCTGGCTAATGGGGATCGCAAGCCGTGGCCCGCGTTGACTAAAAGCCGAATGCTCATGCCTCTCATTCCCCATTAAGCAGCCATTGGCATGTACAATGAGCACTATTTTTTTATTGTTAAACAACGCACAGAAGAAATCTCTCACTGGCACCACCTTGGAGGTCAAGTGTTATACCTATTTCGGGTATGTGCCACTGGTGGTTACATACGAGGGACGCCCAAGCACGCCATAAGCGTCTTAGCGTCTCACGTCGTTGTTAGCGTTCTCACGAGCGTCTCTGGGCTGGCGGACGCAGTCATGGCAAGCCAGCCCCCGAAGAAGGCGCTAGCCTTCGACGTAGTCGTCCGAGGGGACTAGTCCCGAAGACGTCGTTGACGCGACGTCTCAATAGTAGGAATCGGAAGAAGTGTACTGCGTTCAGACTTTGGAGGCCGGAACTACCAAGTTACGTCAACAGTGAGGCAGCACTGGCCCCAATCGTAGACGCGTCGCACCTCATCATCCGAGGAGAGCGCGTCGCCATGTACCCCTGGGACCCCACGTGACCCCAAGTGACCGTCCTGTTCCTGCCGTGCCGCGTACCCAGCGAAGTCCTCGCACAAGCACTCTCTCCCTACGGGAGGTGCTGCCACATCACCAGAGGACTCATGGGACTCGCGCCCAACCGTGACCACTGGGACGCGATACGTCCGCATGGAAATGAAGGCTTCGTCACCGGTGCCCAAACTACCCTCAAGGTCGCGGGCCATCGAGTGACCTGTGACTATAAAGGCATCCAGCGAGTGTGTCGTCGATGTGGAGACAGTGGGCACCTTCCGCATGAACTGCACAGCTCCGTTTTGCGGAAGGTGCGGCGTTTATGGCCACGACGGGAAAGGCTGCTCGCTGCCGTGTCGCCGTTGTGGGGACCCGCATGCCACCGTGGCCTGCACCATCAGGCCATCGTATTCCGAGGCGGCATCCAAGGATTTCCTCCACTTCAACCAGGAACGCCGTCTAAAGAACAAGTGCGGACGATTCGTCGGCGCGAGCCGTGGTTGGCCGACCACGACCAGGGTGTGCCAATCGCGGCGCTGCACCAGACGCCCACTGCGTTCCCAACGATTCCGGGCCTGGTAATCCCTCCAGGTACTGAAAACTTAAGTTCCCCGCGTCCCGTGGCCATTTCTGAGGAATCGCAGGCCAAGCCCTCGTCAGACGAAGCGCCTCGTGAGGACGGCCGTCTCGGATGCGAATATTGCATCTGAAGCTCCTCGCGTTGCTGCTCTGTCGACAACAAGTTCAGGTGTCATCGAGGAGTCTACATCTCAAACGACGACGCCTGCATCTACGAGGACTCCAACAGCCACCGCGAGTGAGGCGCCCCTACAAATTGACGAAGACACCAGCCCCAGTGACATAAGCCAGGACAGTGGAGACGTCTTTGTACCATCCTCGCTCAAACACCCGGACACCAAACGCCCCCGGATCACTACTCGTGACTTAGAAGCCCCCACCAGAGACAGAAGTTCCCCTGCGGACTTCGACGCGATCCGGAAGCCCCGAGCCTCCGGTGTATCGCCCTGCCGGAAAAAATGACTCAGCCACTTGCGGGGCATTGGCTCCCGCACCTGATAAAGGTACCCCTGCATTTGCGTGACTCCGATAGTATGTTTTCATTTTCCCCCATGGCTCTTACTCTAAAAGTTATTACTTTTAACGTTCAAGGTTTCCGAATCCACAAAAACAGGCTGAGGTATTGGCTTTTGCACGTTCAGTGCACTGTGATTTGCTGTTCGTGCAAGAAACAATTTTTTCAAGCTTTCTGATGTACTCGCTTTCAAGCGCGCGTTCAATTTTGATTGTTTCTTTTCGTACGCCAGCACGCATTCGACTGGCGTCGGAGTCGTTATTTTTAACCGAGGTCTTTTACGTGACCATCATGTTTCCTTCGATGCCTTCGGACGCGTGCTGGCGTTCGACTGCACCTTTTTTTCGTTAAGAATAAGATTTGTTGCCGTGTATGCCCCAGCGGCACGCGAGAACTCAAAACGCGTTCTTCCAATCTCTTGATGCGTTCCTTTTAAATTCCCGACATGTGGTACTTTTAGGGATTTCAATTGTGTCTTAGACTCACACGCAGATGTTCGAGGTCCGGGTCGCGGCCGGTCAAACTGGAATGCCAGAGAACTCGAACGTCTAGTGCAGCAATTGGCATTGAGTGACATTCATCAAATTGTGCATGGCAGTAATTATGCCTATACTTGGCGTCGAGCAGCGTCGAGCAGCCGAATTGATCGCGTGTATGCATCCCCCAGTCTCATTACCTACGTTCACGACACCGGGGTAATGTCATTGCCACCGACACCGGTGTACATTAGCGACCATCGGCCGGTTATGTTGTCTCTCCGCCTGCCAGCGGGGACGCCAACGGTTCACAGACCATGGCGTCTCGATTGCCGCGTCCTCCAGGATTCTCAGGCTACGGAGAAATTATCCCGAGCGTTACGCGCATCGCTTATTGGGGCCGATGTAGCTGATTGGGATCGCCTCAAAGAACAGTGGCGGCATCATTGCAGTGCGTCGGGCAGAGGACTTTGCACCCGTATATCGAAAGATGCGTCATTGTTAATCCAGAAGATACGCATTGCCAATCGAGATCCCAGTCCTTCCACTGTAATGCGGGCATGGCAAGAGGAGCTCGTTGAACGGTACCAGCGTATTATGCGCGCTTCTTCACTATCGGCTGCAGCTTGGCGCTGTAGACGTGCACCCTGTGCGCACCCTGAGGTGCTAAGGTATGCACGCAGAGCTCTGCTTCGTCCACCAGGCTCGCCTGCCCACTCGCTGAGCTCTATCACCCCAGCTTCTGCGGGTACGCGCGACTTTCAGGAATTCACCCAACACTTTGAGTCAATAGCTAAATCGGGTACTAATGTCTGTTACCCAGGATCCGTTTCTTCGCATCCTCTACTAACAGATTTACCTCATGATTCCAACATGTCAAATGACGTCCTCCTATCACCGCCATCCGATGACGAAATCAAAGGCGCATTAGACGCAATGAAAAGGGTTCGGCCCCAGGGCCTGACGGACTTCCTGCAGAGTTTTATGTACAGTTCTGGCCTATCATTGGTCCAACTATGTCACGCGTCATTCGCAAGTGTTTCCAAGATATTACACTTCCAACTTCTTTCCACAAAGGCCGTATAACACTAGTTCCCAAGAAAGACCCAATGTCCACGCGACCAGAAGATTGGCGCCCTATTACCCTGCTCAATGTAGATTACAAGCTCTTGGCTAACATTTTGGTGCGCCGAATCAGTCCATTTCTTGCAACATTAACCGCTCCCCACCAGGTCTGTTCTGTTCCGGGCCGAGAAATACACACCCATACGTGGTTAACGCGTGACATCATTCAATACACCATTAGCCGATGTGCGCAAGGACTGTTGGTTTCATTAGATCAAGAGAAAGCTTTCGATTTCATAGAACATGGCTACATATTAAATGTTTTACATGCATATGGATTCCCGGATAAGTTCATTGACCTTATCAACGCGATGTACACTAATTTAGAAAGTACCCTTTACTTAGATTCCCGTGAGAGTCACGCATTAGAGTCACGCGTGGGGTCCGTCAAGGCTGTCCCCTCTCCCCAGTGTTATTTATCCTTGCAATAGAGCCCTTCTTAAGGGCCGTTGAACATCACCCGCAGATTCGTGGCTTACCTCTTCCCGGTAACACTCAAGTAAAAGTCGCTGCATATGCAGATGATATCACTCTATATGTACATAATGAACAGTCGCTGCAGCATGCTCTTGATACATTCCATGATTTCGGTATTATCTCCGGTGCAAGGTTAAACTTTTCTAAAAGTCAGTATTTTTTCATTGGCAACCCCAGCGGTCGTATCAACATCACGTCGCCTTTACAGTGGTCTCCTGAGATTTCAATACTCGGAGTTACTTTCACTGTATTTGGTATACAGGATAGCATCTGGTCATCCGTTGTACAAACTCTTCTAAATGATATCAAAGCAGCCAGGTACTTCGAATTCCCCCTCTTGGAACGCCGATACTTAACACAAACGGTGTACCTAGGAAAATTTTGGTACCTTTGCCATTCTGTTAAACCACCGCTCCACGTCTGCAGGAAAGTGCAAAGCTGCATCAGTTCATTTTTTTGGTCTGGTGGCACAGAATTGTTATCGCGTCCAGCGTTAGCTCAACCGCGAGATCAAGGCGGTTTTGCATTCCCCGACGTTTCCGTCACGGCTTCTACATTGTGCCTCCGCACTCTATTGCGAATACTAAGCAATGATCACGTTCCCCGCTCAGACACTGGCTCGTTACCATCTGGGGCCATCACTACGTGTCTTCTTGCCGGATAGCCAAATAAACAAAGGTCCCCAATCAACTGAATTACCATCTTTGTATCGAGCCCTTCTGGCATTTCACCGACGTTTGGAAGCTACGTGCCCAGAGATAGAGGTGGCCGATTCTAAATTTGTGGACACAATGGCCGCCCTTCTACGGCCCTTGGTGCCCCAGCATCGTCAATCTGTATTGAACCGTGCTTGGAAACCAATAACTGCCGCAGTGTTGCCAGGGCATCTCAGAGACTTTGTCTGGAGGTTGGGCTGGGGCTTGCTCCCCACGCGAGATCGGTTGCAGCGATGGCAGGTGGTTCGCACTTCCACTTGCCCCAACTGCGCCATGGTAGAGACCAATCGACATGCGACGTTTGAATGTGTGGTTTCCCGCCTTTTTTGGCGTGCGGTTAATGCTGGTTTTCGGGGACAGGGTGTGCGAACTTTCGTGTCCAACGGCCGATTTCCGCGTAGCCGCTTCTTCCGCTCTCTTAATAGTTGCGGGGCTGTTCAGCCTTTGGAGAAACCGATGTGAGGCCGTAGCTGCCAATTGCCGCCGGCGTGCCTTGTGGCCGATACTGGGGAGATTGAGACGAGAGATCCTCGCGTTCCTCTCCGAAGAGCTTTTCTTCCTCGGGGAGCAAGAGTTTCTGCGGCATTGGTCGTGCCCTTTCGTCAAAGTGGAACACGAAAGGATACAACTCATTTTTCGACCGACTTGGTGCTAAGCAGCGCCCGTTGAGTTGTATATGATTTCATTTGTTACAAATTGTGTTTCATTTGGATCTATTGTATCGTTATACCCTTGTATCGTTATGTCACATTGAATTTTTGTGTACATGTATGCCAACATAATCATGTATATTAGAGAAAATGTCTTCACTGTAACGTAGTGATGTTAGTCGTGAAATATAGATGTGCAGATGTGTATGTGCCCTGTTACTGGAATGGTATGAAGTCTTTGTGTTCTGTACATGCTGTAAATAAACTTTTTCTAAACAAGGAGCTTCGCCCCTAAAAGGTAGCAACTGCAATCGAATAGGTAGTAACTGCAGCAGTTACTACCTTTCTTTGACCGTTACTGCCCCTTTGCTACCTGTTTACTACCTACGTTAGTAAACAGTTACTAGCTGCTACCGTTACTAACATTTTGTGACCTCTTTACTACCTACGTTAGTAAGCAGTGAGTAACTGAAGTGAAAGAGGTAGTAACTGCAGCCGTTACTACCTTTCTTGCCCCGTTACTGCCTCTTTGCTACCCGGCTTTTGACTATCTAATCCAAAACAGTGTGTGAATGTGATTCTGGTCATTTATGAGAGGAATCGTTTCAACATATTGTCATTAAACGGAAAAATGACGCAGAAGGTATACATAGATCAAGAAAATACATTTCGTTCTAAATTACTCAACCGAGATATGTAAACTTCATTCTGATACTGTCTAAATGGAGAAGTAGAAGTTAACGAACCATAGTCAAATGCTACACGCGCCGTAACAGACAATTACAACAAACTTAGTAAATTACAGCAAACAATAACAAGACTGGCAAATCAAAATAACCAGATGGTCAAAATTAGCCTCGAGGACAGCCACAGTTGTTCCACTGCTCCGTGTCTCCAAACAGTATCATTGTTTTGCCGCGTCAAACCCCCAAAACAGTTATTACCTTTTAAACGCTGATATTTTAGTCGTGTGAAGCATTCAAATGCACTGAGAATGAGTTCGGTACTTTGTTCCGGCCACTGTACATAATGCCTTTTTGTGGCCATTTTATAATAGATAAATATAACATATAATGTTTTATTAGTAAGGCTGATTGAAGGTCTTCTGCTACGTCACCAAACACACGTAACCAAGTAGTACAATATAGTGCTATAGGTTTATATTTCTTATAATTCCTCCTGAAACGCAAGTGCTCGTCTGTGCCAGCCATGCCCCTGCGAAGTATGGGCTATATATACCCCACGCTTACTTCTTGCTGCATGTATACGTAAAAAACAGTAAACCTGTTTGGTCCATATTCATGGCACACCATGCTTCTTACCCGGCTTTGTCTAGTAATAAGGCATTGATTAGCGACCATTAGCAGTGGAGAAATACGCCCAAAGTAATGAACTAGAATCGGTTACTACTTTATTTACTAAATGTTACTACCCATGGGTGGTAACGGCTAGGGTAGTAACAGTTACTAACTGCTGGTAGTAACAGCAGAGGTAGTAACTGTTACCACCCTCGCCGTTACTAACTGAGCTTACTAACAGGGTTGTAACATATGTGACAAACCATTAATACCCCAAAGTTAGCAAGTACTATCACCTTTTTTTAAGAGTGTATAGTTGAAGAGCAGTTTCGAGGCATGGCATGGCTCTGTAGTAGAATGCTTGATCGACAGGCAAAACACTTCGGTTCAATTCCTGCTGGGACCCTGAAATTGATTTTTTGCATTCTTGGAGTCAATGCTGCCGATGTCAGGCTTTTCTTGACGCTCATGCTTTAAAATTGCCCAAGGGCCATGGGTGTTCTCTTCATTCCAGGGTAGATGCTAAATTTCAATCACCTGTGCCACTGCCTGGCGTGAAGTGTTTGATGACGTACGTGACAGGATGGTGACGTTATTCATGTCTTGACCAGCGCGTCATATTGGCCAAACCATCTTACTTTCCCATCATAAATTTGGTTCACGCCAAGTTATGTGCGGGATCACGAGACACCCAGACGTAGGCGGCTAGATAGATAGATAGATAGATAGATAGATAGATAGATAGATAGATAGATAGATAGATAGATAGATAGGTAGATAGGTAGATAGATAGATAGATAGATAGATAGATAGATAGATAGATAGATAGATAGATAGATAGATAGATATGCAAATACATGCCAAAACTTCTGCAGTGCGCAGAGTAATCAATTGATATCTGGGTTTTACGTTTCTAAATCACCATAAGATTATGAGAGAAGGCTAAGTGGAGGGCTCCGGAAATTTCGACCACCTGGAATTCTTTAACGTGCACACATACTTGAGTGCACAGGCCTGGAGAAATTTCACCTGCATCGAAAATGCAGCCGCCGCAGCTGTGATTCGATTCCTCTACCTGTGGGTCAGCAGCCGACTACTTTAGCCACTAAATCATCGCGGCGGGGCATGCAAAAAAAAAGAAAAGCTTCGCATTTAAAATGTGTTTCGTACAGGTTTAGATGTCACTCATTTTCAAAGGGCAGTGCAAGGACACGGGGGGGGGGGGGAAACGGCAGGCCTGCGCGGAAGGCGCAGCACAGTCACAGCGATAGCGAGAAAAGTGGCCTTTTATACCCTTTTCTAAACACTCATTGGATACCTGCTGCAAGCACACTTGCTTGATACCCACTGCGGCATCAAAAAAAATGTGTTGTGGGCTGGCATTCAATAACTATTTTTGTCAGTCTTTTGATAAGCGTGATATCCATTAAACACTTGCAAGGAATTTTGTGCCAACTGTTCATGCAATTGCTGATGACGAAAAGGATGATTGATGTGTGGTGTTTAACGCCTCAAAACCACCATATGATTATGAGAGAAGCTGAAGTGGAGGGCTCCGGAAATTTCGACCACCTGGGGTTCTTTAACGTGCACCTAAATCTGAGCACACGGGACTACAACATTTCTGCCTCCATCGGAAATTCAGCCGCCGTAGCCAGGATTCGATCCCGTGACCTGAGGGTCAGCAGCCGAGTACCTTAACCACTTGACCACTGCGACGAGGCGATGACAAAAAGAAATTGTGCCTGAAGTGGGTATGTGCCACAGTTAGTTGGTGAACAAGAACAAGCTGTTGTAATGAGTTAGAGAATTGGACGACCCACTTGTTACGCTAGTCGTATTGTGCGACGACTGCTTGTTTTTTCACTGTTTTAAAACGCTTTATAAGTCGTATTACCGTGATGGGTTTCCCGACATCAAGCTTTCCTAAGGCAAGTTTGCTAACAAGTCCCAAGCCCCGGCGTGGTTCAGTGGTACAATACTAGGCCAAGTTGTATAATACTAGGCCGAGTGGTATAATACTAAACAAAAGTAACCCAGCGGACCCGGGCTCGAGCCCCGCTGTGTCATTGGTGCTAGCTTTCTTTCTACACTGGTGGCGGTTGCGGACAATACGGCGCTGCGCGAGACCCTAATGGTGATCTCATAACAGAATTCACTGTAAAAAGACAGTAGAGACCGATGTCTTTGCGCTGCCCTTTCAAAACGAGTGCTGTAAACCAGCTAGCCTAAACCAAAGTAATTCTTTATTACTTACTAGCAACTTTTGTGGTGTCCACTGATACCTCACGAAAGTTGTTGCGAGCATTTCACGCTTACATGGACATACAGAGGTGGTCTGTAGATCTAGTAGCTGCCACGTAGAGTCTCACTGGTGCGAGTGGGCGCAGATTTGGCAATATGTTTCATAAGTTGCAGCCATTTGGCTTTTCAATAGAATAAAGATTGAATAGATTTGGAAATATTGCGGTTCTTGCGCACCTCAAGCTTGCTTCGATGTTGCTGTATTATCACTGTCGTTTCAGTTACTGCATAATAAAAAGATCTTTGGAGAGAAACCTTAGAGAATCGTTTGTTTTGCCCTGTGTTATGACATCGTAAAAGTCGCAATAAAAGTGTGGACGCAGCAGGAGAAGCTGGCGGGCACTCACTGTATGTCCATCTGGTGCTCGGGTGCGTTTTAGACGGGGCGGCATTTGGCGTACATTGACTGGCGTTAAGCACGCCCGCAGCTGAAAGTAGCGTTGAAAAAACACTGACACTGATGATCTTAAAAATCATGTGTTTGGTTTGCTAACACAGTTATTCGTGCTCACTAATTTATCTTCGCTATCTTCAGCACACTTCATTTCTTAGTGAGCGCCTGTGTTCTCTCCTGTCGTTTTTCGCTGCTCTTTCTGTACCAGCCACCTATGCGATACGCAGTACGTTAGGTATTTATAGACCTTGCAGTGCTGCCTTTGAAGCACACGGCTCCACCGTCCCCATCCGTGTCATGTAAAAATGTGCCATGCACCACCGTTCAAAGAGAGGGCAGCAATGTCTATGAAGTCTTTGCATCACAAATATCGAAGGAAACAAAATGCGCGAACGCAGCAGCTGTCTTTTTTTTTTCGCCACCAAGTGCGTCTGATGCTGCAGAGCAGTAGGACACCTGTCTCAATGAAGTCCCAAACATCGCGCTGTTTAGCGCTTTACGACAACCGTCATATATTGTCAACCGTCCTCGACTATCCATCACTGGTGACGCATGCTTTCTTAACTTGCGCTTGTACTGTAAACAAGCCAAGAGGAGCACAATTGGCTGTGTACCTGACAGTCCCTCGGGGGAAAAAAGAAAACGTTCTTCGAGTCGGGTGGGGGCCCCAAGAAAAACGGCCGCTCTGATCGATTTCACACGCCTGTCAGGGCGAACGGGGGCTGCCCATTGTTGGGGCCGCGCCGCCTGGCGCGCCGGTGCTAATCGCTCGATGACAGCGTTGCGGTGCTCTTTCCCGCTGGTGGCAGTTTCTTCTGAAACAAAACACCACAGTGGTGTTCCTTTTATTGCGATAGCAATTACATGGACACTCTCGGCTGGATTTTGCCGCTGGTGTCGACGTCGCCGTCACTCACCATATATGTATACGTATATATACGTATATATGTAGACGTAAATATGTGAAAATGCAAAAAAGAAAACAGTTGAGAAAAATACTCTGGCGCGCGGTATCAAACTTGTATCCTCTGAATCGTGAGTGTGAAGGGTTAACCACTGAGCCACCGAGGAGCACGTCCTCCAACGTTTAAATGACAAGCTATTTATATCTACCACTTACCGATGCTAATGGACATCTCGGGAGGGGGCAAGTATCGTGTTTTCAGCATTACCAGCAAGATGGCGTACTGGGCGCGCGTCGCCACATCGCACGGCGCGCGCGCTCTTATCTCCCACTCGTACTTTATCCCTCTTACAAGAAAGGAGCGACGCTCCCTCGCGTGCCCTTATCTCGCGGTGAGAATTCGCTCGCAGGATTTCAAGCTGGACGGTCGTGCCCTCGCGATCTCCGACGCCAGCGTAGCTCCCGCCGACTAATTTGCCCTCCGCGGTCTCCTGACGCCGTGTAGCTTTCGCATTGTGGTGCCCCGCCCTTAGACTGCTTCGACCGGATCCCCACACTCCTATCTCCTTCTAATTTCCATCGCTTGCCTCTCTATTTCTTCATCTATTTCCTTCTATTCTTTTTATCCCTCTTCCCCCCCACCCCTATAAGGCACTGCGCCGTGTCGTCTGTAGGCAGACATCAATAAGGTGCCTTCTTCCTTTTCCTTACAACCATTACCTTATCTCGCGGTGAAGAGGATCATACGTGTTGGCTAGCCTCGGACTTTACCTGGAATGATTATGTTGTAGTTACCGGGCACACAAAGGTAACTGCAAACAATGAAGTCTTCGTTTGTGAAAAGCGCGCGATTTTCAGACACAGCGAAGTAACAACTGAGACACTTACCCTCGCATGCCGAGATGTTACTTGGCTCACGCCTTAGACTTGACTTGAGCAAGTCGGCGTGAAGCGAGCAGTGGACTTCAAAACGCCCAAGTCAGCCTTCGCGTGTCATAGATGCTCAGGCTGTCTCGCTTGGCCAAGTCAAGAACGAGCTTCGAAGCAGAAACACATTGCTCACTTGCTAATGAGGGTCATAATGAAGTTGTTCGCGTAAGGTACGCGTTACAGCAAAGAAAAAGACCATACGTTTTGAAATAACTGTAAAAACGAAGGGCCACAAGCATATTTTGTCAGTTTACGGCTAACGAGCGGCACATGGTGCCTGCCGCCACAGAAATGCGCAGTGTTGCTTCTGTAAAGCGTTCTTTGCCCGCTGGTTTTAGTGGCCACCTTAATGCGGCGCGTTTCTCTACGCTTGCTTGATTGGAGGCGAAACAAGCATCGCGTTGGGTTCTTTCGTCATTATGTATTTTTTTAATCGGATGCCACGGCGTGTATTTGTGCTGAGCTGGATCACGAGGGAACGTGGTTTTCACGGTATTTGCCTTTCTGTTCGCCTGTGGATATGCTTGTAACGGGCTCGGTCGCAGTTATATATGAAAAAAAAAAGTTTTGGGAACAAATGTGATTCGTATGATTTTGCTGAGCTTGGTAAACAAGAGAAAAAGTGGGGGACAGGACATTGCCCTCAGCAGAATTTCGTCTCGCGGGGTGCAGCAATGTCTCGCTGCACGATGGTGAAGGGGATCAAAAAACCCGTGATAGGGGCACCTCTTTTTTTGTGTGCATGGAATTTTACGTAGATTTGTGCTGCAAGCGACGGCTTTCTAAGCGAGAAACAGCGCCCTAGACGGGACGAAAGAATGAACAGGGCACACAGACAGCGCCGAGTCAATTCTGTAACGAAAGAGACGGAAAATGTCGCCGTGTTTTAGAAAAACAGAAATAGCCTTTGCAGTTGCGAAACACTTCGGTGTCGTCACCACCGGGGCTATTAATACGCACGTGTGTCGACACAACCTGTAATGCCAGGGAACTCAGCCACTTCATAAAAGTCTCGCATAACTATAGAAAGACTGTACTGTACGCACCAGCATTGCGTACAGGTGCTTTGCGATGAGTAGCGAAACTTCTCTGACTGCACGGCACACTCTTGACTACGAATGCGGACGAGATTCCCGGTGACTGTTTGGAATGTGCCAGTGCCGTAAAACTTGAGAGCCATCAGTAGCTGTAACACTGGAGCCACGGGCTGTCTTCGGTTGTCCCTACTTTAACGGAGAGGCAACATAACCAGCAGCTGCCGGCATGGCGTTCTTCGTGAATCTGTACCGAGCGTGGAATTGTTGCTCGTCGTACAATTCCATCAAATTTTCTTGGTCACGTAAAGCGGGTCCAAGAATCTTCGGCAGGCAGTGCGCCTCAGTAAATGCTACGTTTATGGCGAGGCAAGCAAACTCGAAAGCGGCGACCCTCCGCGCGACGTCCATTCGAAAGGTGGCCTTGTTGGAATAACGCGTGAAGTCGCTTTCAAGCTAGCCCCGCAGCTGACTTGAATATTGTCCTGACTTCGACTGAATCCAGTCACCTTCAAGTCGTCCGCAAGTTCGAGAACGATTTATTGCGACCGGCAAGACTGTCTTGAGTCAAGAACGAGTCATGTACAAGTCAAGTAACATCTCTGCATTCGGTGGTTATTCGCGTGAATCGGTACCTGTAAGTCCTGAGCGTTATTTGTGAGCGAGAAACGCGGTACACGTTCCGATCGGCTTGCATTTTGTGTGTGACTTTCAAATTTGTTGCTATCGCGTTCATTGCTTCGCATTTGCGGCAAAGTTGAGACTTTTTTAAGGACAAAAGGCATTACGATAGCGTAAGGACCATATACGTGGCGGTCGTGTGTGCTCCTTGTGTGGATATGGGCGAACCAGGAAGCTTGGCAAGGATCGCCCGGGAATTAGGCATTGCCTCCTACACTCAAACTGTCCCCTATGTGCTGCTCAAAGGAAAAAAAAAAGTGTCAATGCGCAGGCGAACTAATCAAAACAGCGGATGTTTCCAGCTACGTCACACAGGCAACTACGTCATAATGTGTTCAAGGCGAGAGCGTAAGAACCATGTCTAGCCAAATTTCGACGCTTTCTTTCTGTTCATGGGAAGTTAATAGCTTGATCAAACGACTGAGTTGTCTTCGGACTTTAGAATAGCAGAAAAGAATAACGCTCGCAGGTGTTTTATTTTGTCACTCGTTAAGACTTGAAACGTCACTTGTGCACATAATAATTTTTGTCAAAATTTGACCATCTGCCATCAATGAGTCCTACGCAGGATGACTTCATTTTCAAGCGGAAGGACAGCAACTCCAAGTGCATAATGACGCAATGTACAAGGACACTGTGAAGTAGAAAACAAATCACAAAATTTTCATGAACAAAGTCTGGAATCTTACCTAAAATCTTATATGTATTGTTCAGAGAGCCCATGTGTGTCTGCAGCCTTTGTCAACAGACATACTAATGAAGCTTTTCTATGTATTCATTCCTTCACGCACAAATCACTGCATTACACACATACTCGTACGTCCGTTAAAACAGCACCGAAAGGGCCAGGACTCACAGTACCTCGTAATAATTGGCACATAAGCGACAACTCTTTTTAGGAGAGGTTAGTGCATTAAGCTTGCTCATAATAGTTACCTACAATGCTTACACAACTCACAAAATATAAGAGGCAATCGAAAATGAGTGTGAGCATCGCTCCGTTACACCTCAAGTTATTGAGTGTCTTATACGCCAACAACTTTTAGTAATTTAAAAAAAAAACGTTTATTATAATTGCAGTAATCAAATTTGGAATTGAACTGAGGCCAAAAATTGCAATCGCATTACTGTCAATTTAATGATAGGTAGCCCCGTTACTCTTTTCTGGCGCAACTAAAGAATTTACGAAATATGTACTCCGCTCCATGAAACTGTGTAACTACTGTTTCTAGATTTGCTCAATTATTCCTATCGAGAACATATGCGTTACCGTGACAGTGTATTCATTTTATGTTAATTTATTTGAATTCGCACCGTTAGAAAGGAATGATCATTTGTAATTTCGTCTGACTACTTTCTGCATCGATGTGTATTTGTGATTATCAAAATATTTTTGAAGTGTCCCCGTTCTGCATTCTTATTGTTAATGTGCGTATGTTGTATGGCAAACACAATAATAATGAGAATATTCGTTATATTGTGTCTGAAAAAAAAAACGAGTCCTATCAATATTCACTTGTTTTCTCCTTACATTGTAAGGGGCACCTAACAATGCTGTTAAAGGGGCGCGGACACAATTTTCGAACGAAAGTTCTCACTGCTTTAAAAATCATCTGTACACATAGACGGATCTGAGCAAGTGGGAAGTTCAGCAAATGTGGATAGGATTCTTTTTTGTGATACTGCAGTTTATTTTCTATGGTGCACCTAATGGCATCGACCTTACCTTGAAGTAAGGCTACATTGCTATTTCCTTTGAGCAGTCTGGCTAGTTGCGATATAGTGTCAGGTATCGAAACTTCCTGGACAGCGGTTTGTGCATCACCGAAACATTAGAATGGCAGCGTGTGCGTTAGCAATAGTGCGGAGCAGCCGTGCAAACGTCATGCTCGAGCACATGCCGAAAAGCTCGTGCGGTGTCGTAGCATCACAGTATGCTAGCTTTTGAAAACATTTACTTTTTCGCGATGCACGCATGCCTAGCAGTATGCGTTCTCGATTTGGAGGGCTTGGTCTTTCACATGATTCAAAATGGGAAGCTTTCGTGTCTTTACCATTTTGTCCGTTAAAGTGCAACGGGCACTACATATTGCTCAAAGGGCTCCAATAATCGACAGCTTCTTATTAAATAAACGTGACAGGTTTTTGGGTTTACCGCTCTATTTACCCAGACAGTTATTTGCAATAACCCTCCACGCTCTCTAATGAAGGCTGTTGTTTTGTTATTGTTCGCATGATACCAGGCTATTTTGAAGCAGTGAGGTGCGGGCTACTCTGCAGCCCTTGAAGTGGTTGAGCACACAGACATCAATATTTCTTATTGATACAGAGGAATGTAAAAAAAATGGCCTACTCATACTCATATTAGGGCATCGTATTGAAAAAACAAAGTATCAAGAATAGTAACACCCTTTAAATTATGTGATCAGTGCCTGGCGTATACGTTATGTGGACGATTGTGTCAGTCAACACAGCGCAGTACACTGCGGCAAAAAACGACACATCTACTGGCGAAGATTGTCATAAAAGAAAACGAAGTGGTGCAGGAACAAAGGGATCACCTTGTTCTCTCATCGATGGCCCAGTGGCGTGCTTAAGACGACCCTTTGCTTCCGAGTCAATGTGCGCGGAGGCGGCCAGTGCCTCCAGGTTCAGAAAGGATGTCTCCCGGGTCTCAAATTTCTTGCTTCAAATGGGACATGTGAAGACGCTATCAAGTTACGCGACGTCATAGGGTGATGTCATGCATGTTCATTTCTTACATGCCACTCGTCTTTGTCGCTATACCACGGAACGTGCTCTTTGAATTGATAGGGACATTTAGCTGACCTTTTTTTGCCTTCGCAGAGGCATTTGGTGGTTCCGCCTCTGCGCATGCGCTATACGGCAATGAGCGTGTGAGTGGACCGTCGTAGCGAGCGAAAGATCACGTGGTGCTAGGAGAAGCGACCGAAATGGGAGCCTCCTGTGCCGCGAGTTCATGCTCCTCGGGAAACGCATTGGTTGTTCGGCAAACACGAAAACACCAACGGCACTTCAAGACGCACAAGGACCTGTGCCGAGAAGTCGTCGCAGCCAATTCCTTCGAGAATCCGTGCATGTGGGGTGAAGTTTCACGAAATGACCTAGAGCTGACACTTGAGACCATAAAGAAGCGTCTCGAGATACTTTTTTGGTATTTACGTCAAAGGAATTTTGCGGATCTTCGACAGAAAGCGATTTCGTGTAACAATAGTAGCAGCTTCGTATTTAACAGCAGTCACTCTTCCACCTATTCAGAAAAGCTTTTTAGTTTGATTTGTCACTAGCGTTGCCTCATGGGAGAGCGTTCAAAACACATTTGGGCTGCTTTCAAGGCTTGGATTGTAAATGTCACAAGAAATAAAAAAAAATTGGCAGATCCCACGTACAGTTGGAATCGATGAAATGCGAAGCACGTATGAGAAATGTTGATATGTCACTTTAATATCAGCACAAAGTTACGAAGTGGAGTTAAAAGGTGCCGTACATGACTTCCATGTCATGATTATCATGTCTGGATGTGTCGTTTACCTTCGTCATCTATTGACGTCACGTAATACCAGACTTAGTATATGTCGAGCTAGCAAAACGGCCGTGAGCACGCTATGAGCGTGGTATGTTGTCATGTTCTTACACGACACGCGTGTCAGGATTATCATGTTTGCACCAGTCATACATTTCGTCATCCATTGACGTCAAGTAACACCAAATTTGGTATATGTGAAGCTAGCAAAACGGCCGCGAGCGCATCATGAGCGTAGCATGTAGTCATGTTATTACATGACCCGTATCTTATGTTTATCATGTTTGCACCAGTATTATACATTCGTCATCAATTCACGTCCCGTAATACCAAATTTGGTATTAGTGAAGCTAGCGAAACGGCCACCAGCGCGTCATGAGCCTGTCATGTAGTCATGTTGGTACATGACACACATGTTATGATTATCATGTTTGCACCAGTCGCATATCTTCGTCATCCATTCAAGTACCGTAATACCAAATTTGGTATATGTGACGCATGCGAAACGGCCGTGAGCGCATTATGAGCGTGGCATGTTAGTCATGTTCTGACAAGACACGATGTCATGATTTTCATATTAGGATCTGTCAGTGTTGTTTGCCATGCAATCATGCCATACCATACCAATTTTGCAACATGTCATGTGAACGAAAGCACCGCAAAACCTGCAAGACCATGAAATGTAAATCATGACATCTATGACATACATATCATGACTTTATTGTTATCACTAGTCGAATATGTTCTTCATACAGTCATGTTATGCCATACCAAGTTTGGTATCGATGCGATTATCGAAACGCCCAGGACAGCTAAAACTCGTAGGTGGCTAGATAGATAGATAGATAGATAGATAGATAGATAGATAGATAGATAGATAGATAGATAGATAGATAGATAGATAGATAGATAGATAGATAGATAGATAGATAGATACGCTCAAAGTCGCCGAAGCTTGTTAAGATATGCTTCGCATTTAAAAAATGCTCATGCGGTAAACAGTAAATGAATTCACACTCTCTTAAAACAAAGCTTTTTTTCTCTTGCTGCAAGATAAAACTATGTATAATTTCTTTTAAATCAACTTTCCTGCACCGGTGGTGTCACGATAGCATTTACCAAACGAAGCTTGGCTAAAACTGAAAAACTTCCGTTACGCTCCGGTAACGTCTAGCGTTTGAGCGGAACGGGGAACGGAGTGCGAAATCGGTTACCTAAAAGGTCCTAATAGGAACAGGAACTTTTATTGTGGTGGATGAAGCCCCTGCCTAGAAGGAGATTTTAAGCCAGTTACACTGGTGTCACGCCTGCGAATCCCGAGGAAACAGATGAGCTGGCAAGCAGTATGATGATGATGATGATGATGATGATGATTCTTGACACTCTGGCGCACACCCACAAAGGCCAAGAACCAGGCGGCAGGTTCTTAACTAAAAAGGCTAATGGTTCTTCAAACAAAACGTAATTTTTGAACTGAAAAAAAATATAGAAATAAAAGCCGAAAATCGAAAAAGGCGTATATCTGAGCAGGGAGCGATGCAGGCTATCAGATGCGATTCGAGACAGAGGTAATGGTGGGTCTAAAATGATATATATATATATATATATATATATATATATATATATATATATATATATATATATATATATATATATGTGTGTGTGTGTGTGTGTGTGTGTGTGTGTGTGTGTGTGTGTGTGTGTGTGTGTGTGTGTGTGTGTAGGCAGATTAAATTGGCAATCGCTTTGTTAATCACTGCCTGGCGAACGCGGATTCAGTTGTCCCTTCGTCATCATTTAGAGCATAGCTGTGAGGGGATTGCTCCTATGTTCACTTCACTTCACTTTATTACCCTAAAGACCTGCCCCACCGCGGTGGTCTAGTGGCTAAGGCACTCGGCTGCTGACCCGCAGGGCGCGGGCTCGAATCCCGGCTGCGGCGGCTGCATTTCCGATGGAGGCGGAAATATTGTAGGCCCGTGTGCTCAGATTTGGGTGCACGTTAAAGAACCCCAGGTGGTCTAAATTTCCGGAGCCCTCCACTACGGCGTCTCTCATAATCATAGAGTGGTTTTGGGACGTTAAACCCCACATATCAATCAATCAATCAATCAACCCTAAAGACCCCCTTGAGGGGGTATTACATAAAGGGTGGGAAACATATAACAAATGTAATACATATGCAGGATGGGTACAAGTATGAACAGGGGTAACCAATACAGAAATAAAATAATACATGTGCAGAATCAGTATACATATTAACAGGCGTAACACTTTGCCGAAAAAAGAAGAGAAAGTGAGAACCAGTGGCACAAAAAGGAACAATGTAATGTATTCAAATTGAAAAGAAACGAGTGACGTTTTGTGTAAATGTTGAGTGGCACAATATAGTGACGAGATCAGTGGAAAGGCCATTCCAGTCGGAAGCATCACGAAAAAAGAGGGAGGCGGAAACTGTCGTGGTACGGAATGTTCAGTAGAATCGCCGACGCCGTTGTTGTCGTAATCGAGAGATGTGAAAATATAATCGAATTATATGGAAAGATATCATAAGAAAAAAATATACTGATGATGAAATGAAATTTCAGCCCGAGGCCCCCGTGTGGTGACTGATTATACCACAAAGAGACGCTTTGTTAGAAACTCGTCTGCGAGAATAGTTCATACAGGATTCATATCAGGCAAGAAATCACGTTAAGTTATATGTAATATAGCGTGGCAAAATAGTGAAATAACAATCACTCATTAAGGAACGCAAGTTACGCAACGTGAGTGTACATTATTTCTTCCCAACCATGCTCAGCCACATTTCCGCATCGTCGACCACCAAACTCAGGATCAACAGAATGTGCATAATTCCTTGCAGATGCGCAGTGTAACCTCGCTTAGGAAGGCGAATAATCGCATAGCAGGTGCTGTTTTGCTTCACAAGTGAGTGAGTGAAACAACTTTATTGACGATCCGGCATAAAGGGGGAAGGCGTAGGGGGATTAAAGCGAGACAGTAGCGTGCTCGGACGTCCCGGAGCAGCAACCTACTCGCGTCAAACCCGTGGGGGCACCGCTTTCGGCCGCTGGCCTTCCAGGATGCTAAGCACGTGCTGGACCACGTCTTTTTGATTGCCTGGCTCTCGCCTGATGATTTTGCTGCTTATGGCAGTTGGCATTACTTCTTGGTTACACGGCGGTGGTGCAGAGTCCCAGAGGAGGTGTCTCTGGGTGGCTCGCGCCTTCTTGCAGTGTTGGCATACATCAGTGGTGTAAACCTCCGGGCAAACGTGCTTTGCCCAGACGGGGGTTCATATGGCTTGTACTTGCAACTGCCGTAGTGTGGCTGCTTCTCTGTGTTGTAGGTCTCGGTGTGGCGGTGGGTCGAGGCGTCTGCTCGTTCTGTACCACTGCAGAACGTCGGCGTAGGTTGTGATAAAATACAATCCGTCTTCGGCATCGCGTCTTTGGGGCTTCGAGGAATGCGTTGACAGAGACCCGCGCTTAGTTAGCGCGTGTGCCTCCGTATCTGCCTCCTCGTTGCGGTTCGGGCCCACGTCCAGCTCCCCGGCGTGCGCCGGGAACCACTTGACGGTAACGTTGGTTTCCGGTCTTGCTATAGTTGAACATACTCTTGCAGTGGTTCCATGGACGTTGTTTGTAGCAAAGTTGACTATTGCCGTCTTCGAGTCGCTAAGGACCGTGCGGCAATCCGGGATCGCTAGTGCCTGTGCGATTGCAAACTCCTCGGCTTGCGTGGGCGACTTGCACCGTATGCTTCCCGACGTTGTGAGTACTCAAGTGTCTGATGCGATGACTGCTGCTGCGTACGTGTTTGGCCAGTGGGGATACTTCGCCACGTCCACGTAGTACGCACGTGGATCGTTGGCGTGACCTTTTGTGAGGGCCGTGGCTCTCGCCGTTCTTTTTTGGTGTACTTGCGGATGCATGGGCTTCGGTAAGGGTGGAACCCTTAGTCTTTGGAGAACGTCCCGGGGTAACTGCTTTGCTACCTCCGGAGTCGTCACTGGCGCGTTGATTCCGATGCGTTGTAGTATCGTTCTTCCCGCCCTGGTCTGAAACAAGCGGTGATACTGCGCCGTTCGCTGGGCTTCTGCGATTTCTTCCAGCATGTTGTGAACGCCCAACGCGAGCATGCGTTCCGTGTTGGTGTGGGGGTATAAGCCCAGGGCCGTCTTGTACGCCTTTCTGATCATCGCGTCAATCTTGATCTTCTCCGCCGCTTTGCCATTGTGGAACGACGTTAGAGAGACCCATCTCTCTAACTTCGTGCGTGGGCAAGGTGCTTGAACACGTCCTACTCAACAGATGGAAACGTTATTTGGAAGAATCCAACATATATCCACATACAGTGGTGGGGTTCCGGGCCAAACTGTGTACCCAGGACGCCATGCTGTTGCTCAAGAACGAAATTGTGGACAGACAGTTTCCCACGTTGGATAACAGAGCGGTGCTCGGACTGGATCTCCAGGGAGCATTCGACAACGTACACCACTCGGCCGTCCTTCGGCAGGTGTCCCACCTACACATGGGGGAGAGGACGTTCGCTTACATCAAAGATTTCCTGACCAACCGCACCACGCGTCCTGTGGCAGGAGAACTACAACTACCGCTCAAGCAGCTGGGGAGCACGGGGACACCGCAGGGCTCGGTGATTTCCCCTCTGTTGTTCAACCTGGTCATGATAGGCGTTGCAAGAAGATTGGAACGCGTTAGAAACATCAAGTACACAATCTTCGTGGACGACATCACGCTGTGGTCAACGAGAGGAAGCGACAGCCAGATCGAGGCAGCCCTCCAAGAAGCCGTCGCCGCCATAGAAGAACATGTGCACCTACGACCCACCGGACTCAAATGTTCACCAACCAAGTCGGAACTGCTAGTGATCTCACCGCGAAGTGCGCGATGCCCGACAACGCAGAACATCAACGTGGTAACCCAAGACGGAGCGCCGATACCGCACGTGCAGACGCTCAGAGTTTTGGGGCTGCGCTTCCAGGATTTGCTTCGCGAAAAAATCCTACTTTCGGCAAAGTCACCATGATTGTGAAACCAGAACTTGCAACACAGCGTTGCGCGAACACGCAGCTGCGCTCAGTAGGGGAAATCGTAATTGTCCATGAATATTTCTATCGTGTGCCTTTCTGTTCTTTACAAACACTTCTTAGTCTGCTTTTTTCTTGTCTATACGGCCCACCTCCAATCACTTTCTTGCCCCGCCACGGTGGTCTAGTGGCTAAGGTACTCGGATGCTGACCCGCAGGTCGCGGGATTACATCCCGGCTGTGGCGGCTGCATTTCCGATAAAGGCGGAAATGCGGTAGGCCCGTGTACTCAGATTTGGGTGCACGTTAAAGAACCCCAGGTGGTCAAAATTTCCGGAGCCCTCCACTATGGCGTCTCTCATAATCCAATAGTGGTTTTGGGACGTTAAACCCCACAAATCAATCAATCAATCAATCCAATCACTTCCTTTTCCCGCACTTAATTGTGACATTAAACTATGTGTGCCTGTGCTATGCGCAGTATAGTCCGGTGAAGCCGGACAATACTTCTACAGCCCGGTAAGCCAGCCTTCGGAATGCTGCGCAGATCGTTTACTTAAAATATCAATGCTCTTCTTCAATTCCACGGTTCAGTTTTAAGTGCCAAGCATTTCTTAGCAAACTTCGGTGCCTTTGAGCGTATCTATCTATCTATCTATCTATCTATCTATCTATCTATCTATCTATCTATCTATCTATCTATCTATCTATCTATCTATCTATCTATCTATCTATCTATCTATCTATCTATCTATCTATCTATCTATCTATCTATCTATCTGTGACAATCAGCTATCCTGGCCGTTTCGATAACGGTATCGATACGAAAAATGATATGGCGTAACATGGCTGTATGACGAGAATAGGTCGCTTGTCATAAATAAAAATTATGATATTGCCACGTTTTTTTCTCAAATTTTGTTATCGCCCCAATACACAACACAATTCTCAGCGCAAACCACACCCGCAGTTTTCTAGAGGCCTCAGGACTGTAGTAGATCATTTCTATAAGATTACGCCAACTCCGTGAACTGTACAGATTATTCTGGAACCTACGTCACTGCTAGCGATAACGCTATAACATTCCGTGGCAAGTGTATTAATGCCGACGAGCTTCGCCGCTTGTCAGTTGATCGACGGCCGACGGTGTGCTAGCGTAACCCGACTTTCCATTTAGCGGGCACAGGTTCGCCCAAATATCGCCCCACCGCGGTGGTCTAGTGGCTAAGGTACTCGGCTGCTGACCCGCAGGTCACGGGCTCAAACTCTGGCTGTGGCGGCTGCATTTCCGAAGGAGGCGGAAATGGTGTAGGTCCGTGTGCTCAGATTCGGGCTTACGTTAAAGAACCCCAGGTGGTAGAAATCTCCGTAGCCCTCCACTACGGCGTCTCTCATAATTATATGGTTGTTCTGGGACGTTAAACCCCACGTATCATCATTATCGTCGCCCAAATAAACAGTTTGATCTGACCATTCCGTCCCCTGCCTTCAACCACGTCCCGACCCCTGTGACAATATGTGTGTCATGATTGTCATGTTCTTGCTGCTTTTGCGGTAATTTTGTTCACATGATATGTTGCGAAACTGACATGGTGTATGAGATGATTAAATGGCGAACATAAGCGACAGGCTCTAACGTGAAAATCGTGACATGCATGTCATGTAAGTCGTGACTATACGCCAAGCTCATGGTGCCGTCGCGGCAGTTTCGCCATCTCCACATACACTAAATTTGGTATTTCGGGATGCGAACGGATAAAGGTGGTATATAACTAGTGCAAACATAATAATCATGATATGGGCGTCATGTAAGAGCATGACAGCTTACCACGCTCATGATGCGTTGGCGGCCGTCTCTCTAGATTCATATATACCAAATTTTGTATTACGTGGCGTGAATGGATGACGAAGGTATATGAGTTGTAAAACAGGATAATCATGAGATGCGTGTCACGTAAGAACATAACTAATGCCACGCCCACGATGCGCTCACGGCCATTTTGCTAGCTTCAGATATACCAAATTTGTATCACGTGACTTGATAGACAACGTCCAAACACGAAAATCCTGGCATGCGTTTCAAGTGAAATATGGCTACATGCTGCGCTCGTAAAGTGCTCGCGGCCGTTCCGCTTGCTCCACATATACCGAATTTCGTATCACGTGACGTGAACGGACGACAAAAATAAATGACCCGTCCAAACATGATAATTACGACATAGAAGTCATGCACGGCATAATTTACGTCTGCCTTGTAACAACTTGCTGATTTTGAAATGAATAGTGAAACTTCCTGATTCGTGCTTCCCATATTATCGATTCCAACTGTACGTGGGATCTGCCAATTTTTTAGAAGAATGTTATATGTAGAAGGCCGAAATCTGTAGAGGTTTGTTTGTTGCATCCTTGCTTTGCGATATTTGTTTGGTGGTGATTGATCATCAAGTTAAGCAAGATGTGTGATTTTTGGACGATTATTCCATTATACTACATTATACTACTGACGAACTTGCTGCTACAGTAATAGCAGCAAGTTCGTCACTTTCGGAGGCAGCCCCTCTCGTTACAGTGGCTTTATCTGTGTAAAACATTTGGGAAAACTTCCGCAGGAAAGCCTTCGCATTAGAACAAATCTAACGAGCAAGACACTTTGGCTCAACTACAAACGAAGAAGGAATATGAAGGCGGAATTATTATTGAAAATACAATGTTGTTGTTTGAATCGATGAAGCAGACCGAATGGGAAATAGTGGATGCTTTAACTTCATTTAGGGACCGCCTGTGAAACTCGGCATTATGTGTGTGATGGGACATGTGTCTATCCTTCTCTCTCTTTTTTTACTTTCCTTTCCCCCTCCCCATGTGTAGGGTAGCAAACTGGACGCATAGTCTAGTTAACCTCCCTACCTTTCCTACATTTCTTCTCTCTCTCTTTTCTTATAGCCACGTGTATTGATTTCAATGCACTCAGGCGCTTGACCCGGTAAAGATTGTTAGGCACGCTCTCAGCAGTACTAAATGAGCGCTGCATTTTCTGTCGATCATCTTGTTAATATTACAGGCAGTAAACAGATGATTGAATTTATTCAAGGACCTACGCGAGCACCACTAATAACGGCCACCGAATCCCGGCTGCGGCGGCTGCATTTTTGATGGAGGCGGATACTGAAGGCCCGTGTGCTTAGATTTAGGTGCACGGTAAATAACCCCAGGCGGTCGAAATTTTTTGAGCCCTCCACTATGGCGTCTCTCATAATCGTGTGGTGGTTTTGGGATCTTAAACCCAACATATCAATCAATCATCAATCTGATAACGCCCGAAGGTTTGGTGGCTACCGTGTAACAGAAGACGTTCCGTTCATATTACTGACAGCTGACGCCCTGTTCTCCGCTATCAGTGCACAGCGTAAACTGCTTTTGCCTTGCGTTTTCATTGTAACAGGCACAGGTCCACCTAAATAACAAGTTTAGTTTAGAACAAGCTGGCCGCTGCCTTCGTCCACGTCACGACCCCACGACGCCTAGAGGAGGTGCTGTTCATGTTGCGCACGCACCCGATAAGCCTTGAACCCACAGGCCAATACGTGGCATCATGTTCAGTGAGCCGCAGACTGACAGGACTACCCCTGCTCCAAAAACCGAAGAAGCCACGGTGGCGAAGACAACAGGCACGATACGAGCGGCTGCTGCAACGATCGTGATGCACCACCCCAAAGAGCCACGGAGCTTCCATGAATCGCGTTGAAGACACCGAAGCCTGGCCCGAAACGTTCGGAAGGGTCTCAAGGAACTGGAACCTCGAAGACGAGCAGCTCCATCTGTACCTGAAAAAAATCCGCCAGGAGTCTTTCAGTTAACTGAGATGTTGAGCGTCGTTTGAATTCGCTGTTATGGCAAGCGCGGCTGCATCATAAAGGCTGTAATCACAACAGCGCAGGTTTGTACATGAATGCATCTAGTAAAGGAAGAATTATTTATGTTGCTGCACAACACACACAAACACAAACACACACAGGCGTGCGCGAGCGCGCTTAATTGTGATAATTTTTTTACTAGGTTGCCCCAGAAGTTCGCAACTTGCGAATGAACGCTTAGGATGCATTACTGCATGCGACGAAATACCTGCCCAAGAGCTTCTGTGAACTTGTTTTTAGAATGAAAGCTGTGTATGGCAGGAACAACTACTCGCCACGAGTTTCGGTGATGGTCTTAATTGGCTACGCCATCCGTTACGTCGTTCTCTGTGTCACAACCCCGTGCGCGCCATTGGCAGTGCCATTAGTAACGTCACTTGCGTCGTATCCAAGCACGTATGCTGTTTGCTGCGCCGTCAGCGACATCGTTGTTGCTTTCGCAGTCATGCCGCCGAGTCTGCGGGCAGCATACAGTTTATACTTGCACTTCCACATAGAGAGAAAACGAATCGTATGAACGCCCGAAAGGCATGCAACTTTTCTAGAACTTCCGCTGTATACAGCGGATGTATGACGAAATCTATGTTCGTCCGATGCCGCAGTCCGGGCGCAAAAAACAGGCCCGGAAGGTTGAGGCGTAAGCGGCAACTGGGCACCGAGGTTTCAGCAGAACGGTGTCAACGTGGCGATGGCATGAACGAGTTTGCCGGGTCCAACGGTTTCTTTAGGCGCAAGTTTCTCAAGCGGCACCTATAGGCTTCGGCTGCGTGGTGCAATAGTCTGTGGCTGCACGTTTCAGCTTCGCTGGTTGACGTTCTGTACAAACTGTCTGGGTGGTGATATTTTTCTAATTTCATAATAGAGTAATAAAGGCGAATCAAGCATCGCAGCGAGAACAACGCACTAGAACCGCAGCGGTACGTCGGAGTGCCCTTCAGCAGAAACGCATTGTCTCTTGTGATGGGCTGAGCGCAAACGTCTGACGTGACAGCGCGTTTTTATTCCTTGCAAAGCAGCGCTGTGCGACCTCTGTTACTCCATGGTGTTAATCCCTTTTGTCGCAGACCAACCTGACTGACTGGACGCCACGGACGCCTAGCCAGGAACCGATTTCCGCTCCTACGGTAAGTACAGTTCACTTTCACCTTACGACGCGTGGCATGATGCTGCAAGTGCGACGGAAACCGCACGTGCTCCCTCTGTACGCTTGTCGCTTTTGAAGCGAAGTTTGTAACGGGAAGCTGCTGATGCTCCAGAGAATCCTGCCCACCCGCGTGCACCAGACCAATGATGCCTAAAAGTAAACAACTTTTCTCTGTTCACGATTGTACACGCGGAGCTCTCTATGAAACGAAGCTCCCACGGGGTGCGTGCCGGAGTGGCATGCAAGCCCCTCAACTCGCTTCCTGTGGTCTTCGCACGCATAAGACGCAGTAAATAAGTTTCCGAAGCATGGTTCCGGGTCTGCCCTCTCCTGCAGTGAGTGCCATTATAGGTAGAGTACTTGTCTACTGAACTGAAAAGTATATGATGTGTTCCACCGACAAAGCGACATGCCTTGTAGGATTCGATTTGATGCAATGCAATTGTGTATGCGGCATTCGTTGAACGAAGAGAAGAGAGGAAGGAAGGTCAGCCCGTCCAGTTCGCTACCCTGCACTGGGGAAAGAGTGGCATCGAATCAAACGTTAGGTGATGCATGAACGTGCTCTGGTGAGGGCCATAATTGTGTGGACATCGTGGGCTTATCACGAACGTTGGCTACACTGGCACCTAAAGGTACAACAATGGTGTGATGTAACGTCAGCGTTCACGTTGGAGCAAAGACGTCCGTTATATAGAAAGCAAGTTCACTTTACGGTGTGACGATCTCAATTTCATGCGGCACGTTCGTTACAGTATTTCTCCGAGGTCGATGAACGCTTGAATATGGCTTTATGGATGATCGGAATACAAATGTGATGTTTTTTAAACTGCTAAAAAATGAAAGCGAGCACTCCTACTACTATCGTCGTTAACCAGACATGCCGCATCTATCATCGAAAGTACGCAGATAATATTTATTGCTTTGTGATAAAATTACAAAGCCCCCCCCCCCCCGCGTGCACTACAATGAACGCTTCACCAATGCCACACCTGCATATTATTTTCCTACAAAGCAGTTTGAAGGTCTGGTATTGCTGTGTGACACAGTCGTTATGTCAAACAAAAACCACACTTAACTACGTTTTAAGAACACTAAATGGCATGTCAAACTAGAATAGTCAAGTATTTCAGTGCTTTAAAATACAATACAAAGCAATGCAATGTATGTCAAAGTAGCTAGGCACTTATTTGATGTCTTCGCACCAATAACACAACACTAGTAAAACGTATGAAAATATACATGAAAAAGTCAACCCGTCAGTCGTTTAGCTCAGGCTAAGTCAAATATTCTTTGAGCTGTTTTTCTAAGTTTAACACTGAATTACATCGATACGCATACGGAGTGATGAAGGTAGTGAATTTCATTGTCGAATATATTTTTTGGAAACAATGAGTTTGCGTATTTGTTCAGGCACAGATAAGGTAGTTCATATTGTCTATTCGTCCATTCCTCTCAGCATTTTGTTTTCTACGCGGAAATAAATGGCAATATACACTAATATTTCCTTCAGGAATAAGAATTGAAGCCTGGCCAGTTTTTGGCTGTCCAAGAAAGAAGTGGAAGTACCAGAAGATGAACCATTTCTGTAACTGGTGCTTTCGAGGAGTACTTTGAAAGGATAAATCAAGCGGCTCTCTTTGCACTCTTTTTTTAGCGTTCTTATTATCTCAACTTCTGAGGGGTCACATATAATATATGCGTTTTCCAGAGTTGGCTGCACATACACGAGATACGCTGCTAGCTTAACCGGGGTTGCAGCCACTTTCAGTTTGCGTCGCAAATACCACAAATTCCTTTCCTCTGCTGAACATATGTTTTCAAACTGGCAACTCCATTATAAATTAGCTCTTACAGTCACGCCTAAGTTCACTGTGGCGTAAACTGCAGAGAGGGTGGTACGTCCTATATTATATTTGTAGAGGAAGGTGTCCTCGTTTTTATATGTGATTTGGAGCACGACAATTTTGCTCTTGTTTATCTTCATTTTTTAAGTAGTGCACCGATCACTGACAACTGTGGGATTGTGGTTGAGTGCCTCCTGATCGTTGACATTTTTAGGGGCGAAGCACCTTAAGCCATGGTTAGAGTGTCCCCGATGTATGTAGTAGACGTAATAGTCGTAGTAGTAATAGGTAGCCCCCTCTCGTTTAGTCTTTGGATTGTCCGCTCCATGGTGGTACTTTTATATGATGAAAAGATGTGAGATGGCGGTATATGGAGTGTTGACTAGATAGACGGAAGAACAGACCGATGGACAGACAGACGGACGGACCGATGCACGGACGCACGGACAGATGGACGCACGCACGCTTCTTCGCACAAGTTTAATGCTAGCAGCTCTTGTTTGTTGGTAAACTGTACTCTTTCATCTGTCCTTAAACGACAGTTAGCTGGGCGTTCGATTCTATCCGCATTCATTGTTTCGTTCTGCGAGGCTCTTTAGCATTCTGGAGGCACTCTAAGATGAGGCTTTCTCTTGCTTAGTAACGTACGTGGTCGGGCTAGTTGGTGTGTAGCTGTGTAAAAAAATCGTTGGCGCAAACTTGAAAGAAGACGAAAGAAGAGATTCGGAAAAGCGCACACTCGCAACTGACTTTTATTGAATCGAAGCTCGTCTTATGAAGCCCTCACGCATGCGTACAACCACACGAAAAGCCCAAGCAACTATCATCACAACCTATCAGAAAAAGAAGCGAATTCATTATCATACAATGACAGGGACGGAACCCTGATATATGTTCACCCAGCGCGTCAGACGGCGCTGTTCACAGCGCCGTCTTTTCTTTCTGTTCTACTCCGTCCCTGTCCTGTATTTTTTCTGGTGTTGCGCTGTAAGAAAGTTCACGATGGATATGTTCACCATTCACGTGCAAAAAAAAAAACAAAGGGCCTTTTGCGAGTGCGCGCATTCATGAGTCTCTTTTTTCGTCTTCTTTCAAGTTTGCGCCAACATTGTTTTACGCAGCTTTCTCTTGTTACCTGCTTGTTTCGTGTACTTGTCTGCACAGCGTCGTAAAATGTTCCTTTTAGGGGCGAATCATTTTAGGCTCTTCGTTTATCGGCGTGCCATGTCGTTGTGCATCATATTCGCCACAAATCTCACTACTCGCCACCGGTCTATACTACGAGTCTAATCCAGTATGTTCGGCTTAGCAGTGGTGTCCCCGACGCAATTTACTAGGGCATATGAATTTCTTATCAGACACAAGCGTGCATCCCTAAACTCAGATTCTGGTTACATGGTGGCTATTTCCCAGAAACCAGACGAAACATATCCGGTTTCTTTCTCTATCTAGCTCTTTAAGCGGGACCTGACTAAAAGTGTATAGTAGAGTCATCTATCTATTTGAAGCACTGGGCACTTCTCAAACACAATTGCCATGTCATCATCATCATCATCATCAGCCTGGCTACGCCGACTGCAGGGCAAAGGCCTCTCCGATGATCCTCCGCCAATGAACACGGTGTTGTGCTTTCACTTGCCACGCTATACCTGCCACCTATTTGGTCGGGTCGGCCCACCTAACACTCTGTCTACCCTTCGTGCGTTTGCCCACTCTAGGAATTCAGTCAGTTACTCTTAACGACTAACGGTTATCTTGCCTACGTGCTGACCCGCCGCGGTGGTCTTGTGGCTAAGGTACTAGGCTGCTGACCCGCAGGTCGCGGCAATGGATCCGGCATTCTGCGAGTGCATTTTAGTCGGAGGCAAAAATGCTGTGGGCATGTGGGCTCAGATTTGGGTGCACGTAAAATAACCACAGGTGGTAGAAATTTCAGAGCTTTTCACTACGGCGTCTCTCACAACGATATAGCGTTTTTGGGACGTTAAGCCCCACATATCAAATCAATCAATGCGTATACGTGCTACGTTCCCGGCCCATGTTGATTTCTTTTTCTTGATTACAACTATGATATCCTTAACCCCGGTTTGTTCCCTGACCCGCTCTACTCTCTTCCTATCTCTTTAGGTTACACCTATCATTTTCCTTTCCATCGCTGGCTGCGTCGTTCTTACTTTAAGCTGAAGCCTCTTTGTAAGCCTCTAGGTTTCTGATCCACGGGTAAGTACCGGCAAGATGGAGCTGATGTGTATCTTCCTCTTGAGGGTTAGCGGTAGATTAATATTCACGATTTGAGAATTTTTGCGCAATGTGATCATGCCCATTCTTATCCCTCCAGTTATTTCACTCTCATGGTTCGGCTCCGTGGTTACTACCTGTCCGAAGTAGACATATTCCTTTACATCTTCCAGCGTCTCTCCACGTATCACAAAGACCTGTTTTTTGACGAGATTGTTGCACGCTACTTTAGTTTTGTGCATATTATTTTCACACTTTTTCTGCTTTCCGCGTACATTTCAGTAATCATGAGCTGTATTTCGTCCCCTGAGCTACTCATCAAGGCGAGTCGCAGGTTACTAAAATCATCATCATGATCATCATCATGATCATCATCATCATCATCATTATCGTCGTCGTCGTCGTTTGCTCTGATCTGAGTGACCACTTGGGCATATACCTTTTTTGCAAAAAAATATTAATCCCTAAACAAAAACCTCGGGCTAACAAATTTTACCAGCTGATAACACACGACGCGCTAGATAGATTCCGCCTTCACCTGTCAAACACAGGTTGGAACGAGATACATAGCGAAACTGGTACGAACATTGCATATCGGCTATTCTCAGAGAAATTTTGTTTGATATAAAAAATCACTTTCCGCCTAAAAAGAGAAAAACGCATACAAAAATAAGAAAACCTTCGGTAACCCCTTAACTGCATGTTCGCATCAGAGACGAAATAAAATATACGCTTTGTTCACTACCATAACCAGCAGAAGCATGGTCGCGCTGCATGACTTAAAAAATTGCTGAAATAATTTAAATAATGACGTTCGAAAAGCACGACAAACTTATTATGAGAAATACTTTGAATCCACCGCAAATCGTTTGAATGCACTTTGGAAAAACTTTGATCACTAGACCCTTCCTATGATGGCGGAAAACCACTGGAGGAGGTCAATCAGAATGGCCGTGATTATGCGGGCAAATCTTTTGTTGATGCATTCAATAACTACATCGCTTCATAATCGAACAATCAAGCACACAGAGCTACACCCTTCAATAAGAGACCCACCATAATTTTAAAACCAGTTATAAACAAGAAATAATTAAAGTATTTTCTAAAATGAACAACAGCACATCCTGTGATGCTAAATACATTAAAATACGTCTGGTCAAGCAATCAATTTCATAATGATGTAGTAATGATGATAAATATTGATGTAGTCGATATTTTATCTGATGTACTGGCATCACTGACTCCCAATATTTTTCCGATAAAATCGCTCTACTGAATTGACCCTGATTCATCGAACAGAAAACATACTAGAATGAAAAAAAAATTGCTCTAGCAATATTTATGGACAACACCAAGGCCTTTGTTAGAATAAACCACGAAACTGTTTTTTTTTTCAGAAGCTAAAAATATAGGGGATTGAGAATCGTGCCTTGCTTCTCATTAAATGATATATGTCGCCGAAAACTCATTATGTTCAAATTGGTCAGTTTAATCGTCATTATGCCGCATAGTCTGCGGTATACCCCGAAGCAGCAATTTGGGACTGGTACTCTTTAAATTTGTACAACATAGATAACGTAACTATTGACAAAAATTCACACTTTAATTATACGCCGATGACAGCAGTAAATTTGTTTCAAGTGAGAATCCCATTGCCACTTAAGCGAATAATCTATTGAAAAAGCTAGAAAAATGGCCTGGCGAAACCGCGCTTACTGCCAAATGTGACAAAGTCTGAAGCTATCATTTTTCACCCAAGGAATGAAACTGCTATAATCTCTGCAAATATCCTATACCGTTCAACTTCTCTTGAAATAGTGTCGCCTTTTAAATCACTTGGGATATACTTCTCATAAAATATGCAGTGCGATGACCACGTTAACCAAATCCTCTTAAAGGCATCCCGCGTCGCTGGACTTTTCAAGCGACACAGGGACCTGTTGGCCCAAAAAGTAAAATTAATGTCGTATAATTCCCTGCTTTGCTTCTACTTAAATCACTTCGCGCCTATATGGGCCACAACCACAAAATCAAATATACAAAGAATGTCAGTTTTGCAGAAACGGCTACTAAGGATAGTCTACAGATTGCTTTGTGTACGTACAAAGAGAGATGTTTTTGTGCGGTGTGACATTCCGATCATCTTTAACTTGCACCAATATAGACTACTATGAAGTTACAAAGTAAATAAAAAACACCAGGGCAGCTTACACAGTCTCACCTCTTTGAGAGTATTTCAGTCTCATTACCCACACCGCCACAATATCTCCTGTATTTCACCAGTTAGCCGCACCAACTATGAACGACATGTGCTTCGCTGCCAGTTCCCATTTGTAATAAATGAGCTCATTTTTCTGGGTAACTGCATGATCGCGTGTATCTGTGTGCATATGTAGAGTTATTTGAGCATATGTACTTTTTTTAGGACCGAGGGATAGTGCACCACGAGTGCGAATTTTTTAGCTTTACTGACGTTAACCGAAATACGTATCACTGCAATTGAATAAATCACTTTCTGCTGCTAGTTTGTCTATGCAAAACTAGATGGCTCCACGACACCGAAGCGCCACGACCTTCCCCTCGGCGGTGCGGCTGCGATGTGGCGTGTGGCGGACGTTGCCCTGTCGCCTACGGCAAGATACGGTGGTGGCAGTTACTCTTGAAGAAGGAAAAAGGCCATAAGTCGACACGGTGCAGTGTCTAAGAGAGCAAAAAGAAAAAAGAAACAGAAAAGGCTGGCACGTACTGCGCGCTGCGCCCGATTTGCAGGAGCCAACTTAACACTTATGCACATGTTTCGACAACTCATACCGACAACTCTTGAAAAAACTGCAGCTCTTATGGGTACCAGGCGACAGCAATAAGGTTTAGAAACCTCTGTTTGCATGAATACGACTGCTAATCATTGGATAAATATCAAGATTTCGCACATCTAAGATGCCGCTGGAATAGACAGTGGTGTGCAAGACGGCACTTGGAAGTTACTTTTACAAGGTTGCGTTGCAGAATTCCGCAACTGAATTATTGTTTGCATAAAGTTGGTCTAAAGGCGTCCCTTTATGCCAGACTTGCTAAGAAATGGAAACGATAGATCGCTTCTTTTTGTTGTGTCACCGATATTCTCATCAGCGGAAAAGATACCTGGTAGCTCCACTTGAAAATTGGGATCAGAATTAAAAATGGCAGGAATTTTGTCGTTTGGCAGCATTAAATTCGGTTATAGCAACAGGAACGTCTGCTCTGCGGTATTTGAATACATAATTGAAACAAAGCGATTGCCATGTTAATCTGTATATATATATATATATATATATATATATATATATATATATATATATATATATTAGACCCACCATTACCTCTGTCTCAAATCACATCTGATAGCCTGCATCGCTCCCTGTTCAGATATACTCCTTTTTCGATTTTCTGCTTTTCTTTCTATATATTTTTTTCAGCCAAAAATTACGTTGTGTTTGAAAAACCGTAAGCCTTTTAGTTAAGATCCTGCCGCCCGGTTCTTGGCCGATCACCCTTTGTGGATGTGCGCCAGAGTATCAAGGATCATCATCATCATCATCATCATTTGCTGACCTTCATTCCGGGAGCTGTGGCGGTGAATTGGCCGACCATCGGGGACGGTAAAAAAGTGAAAAGGAACAGGCCATGAGACCACGTGTTCGGACGTGGAAGCGCCCGTTCGCAGCTGCGAAAAATAGTCCATACATATATATAAAACTGTATTTTTGTGTGTGTACGTATGTGCGTGTCCGGTCGCTGCTACCTTCATGGGAGTGGGAACTTTGTCAAGAGGACTGCAATTTTTTCCCAAGCCCTCCATCATTATTATTGGTACTGATAGAAAATAAACATTATTAATATTATCGTGAGGCCGTGACTCCTGAGCTCTGCCGGCCTCACGAGTCACGGCATAGGCCTCTACTGGGGATCTGGGGATGTACGACTTTTATATGACTTCGAGACCATCTGAATACCGTGCCCATCAGCAAAAGGCAGACTGCTTCAGCGGGGAATCTGACGTGGATTGGCAGACAGCGACTAGCTCGCACAGAGCAGTGATGTGACAGCTTCGTACGCAATAGGTGTCTGCAGCGGGATATACAACCATGGTGGTGTTAACCCGTACGGGCGCCGTGGTACGGAACCACGTAGCCAAAGGCGTCCGCATCACAAGACGATCAAAGCAGGACGCACTGTTGACGGGACCGCCCTCTGCGAGGCAGCGAGTGCCGTCCGCCAGAGGCATTCTTTCTACCTATGATGGTTCATGGTCACTGAATGATTCCACCTTCGAAGAGACGACTACCACCAGAGAAACGCACCAACTTTGGCAGGAGTGCATGCACGCAGCAAGGCCAAGTGTATTGATGACAATGACAAAAGAGGCGCTCGGGGGCGTGCGCATACTCGGCTATAAAAAAAGAATGAAGTCAGATTAGAACAGCCGGCTCGCAGCAAGGGTGCTCTCTCTGTCTATATATATATATATATATATATATATATATATATATATATATATATATATATATATATATATATATATATGGGGACGTAAGAAGTTATGCAGTGGTGGCTAGTAGAAGCGCAGAAGGAGGAAGTGCGCATGCTATGGAATAAACACGGGGTATGAGCCAGGCCACATCTCCCAGTCATCATAGTGTCACACGAGTCGACAGGATGAAGACCTCGGTACGACTTCATCAGCCGGCCATCATCATCAAAGATGATGATGGCCGGCTGATGTGCATCGCCACTGAACACCGTTGCAACCATCGACTGACCTTCCCATCCCCAAGTACACCGGAGCAGCGGACGATGGACCTGTACAGCACTGGTTCGACCTGGTTGAGCTCCATGCTACCGCTGCATCACGGCCGAAACATTGTTGATCACCAACTTCACTGAATACTTCTCCGGTGAGGCATTATGTTTTACCTGACACACATATTTGAAAACGATGAATCATGTCAAAAGATCAGAGAAGAGATGATTGCTCGTTTTAACGACTGCGACAAGGACTTCCTCATTACCGACCACCTGCATACCAGCACACTCAGCCGTCACAGTCCACGCTTATTTCTCAAGGAGCATAGCTTTCCACCAGGTTTCTCTTCACAAAAGAAAGCTGGTATTTTCAAAGTCGTCGCTCCAGCACACGACACGAGACGTTGCTTACCCACCTCATGCACTTCATTCTTCGTCTCGTATATGTGGTCCACCACCCGGTTTTCTATCATGCGGCTCTTCAAGTGCTCCTGACGCTCACCGTTTGCCTCGTAAGAACACCGTATTCACGATAGACGTGTTGACAAACCGAGAAAATACCCAGTCAAGTCATGCTCCTTCCGCACGGGTTTAAGCATCACCGTCCGGTGCATACACACTCGACAGTCGAAGCAACACCGAAGGCTCAGACGCACTGAACAACGCACGCTGCCATACGAAAGAGCGTCTCGTAGTGATCAGTGTAGCAAAAGCTTCTGAAGAACTTTCTATCAACTCTGAATCATCATATACATTGCCCGAACTGCATGACAACAGCTCACAGACTACCAGCTGCCGACTGGACACCCCATCAGGTTGTCATAGAAACCAGCGCAATGCTCTAGAAGGGCTACCACCACAATACGGTCCACAGCAACATCAGCAACGCCAGCAAAAGCAAGTCCCTGAATCTCAGGAACTCCAACGGACACACCAACAAGGACGACGACGCAAAGCGAGCCTCTTAAAACAAATTCAAGAAGCGAGGCATCTTCGCATAAGGAATCGGTGCCAAAAACGCATTTGGCACAAGAGATCAAGCCTGTGCCTAAAATTACAGCTCCGGAACCTCAGGAAACAACCAACAAGACAAGAAGTCACCAGTTCTACCACGCAAAGATTCAGGCACCATCCTATTAGTTTACGACAACTAGCACGCACGCAGCAAAGACAGCGACGCCTACGAAGACCAATCTACTGCAAGGCCTTCAAACGTGGTCCATTTCTCGCAATAATGGCAGCTATTTTCATCGGTTTCTACGCTCATGGCATGCTTATGCTTCCCCGAACGCAACAGGAGGAAGTGCGCATGCTATGGATTAAACATGAACCAGGCCACATCTCCCAGTCATCTAGCGTCACACGCACACAGACACACACAGACACACACACACACACACACACACACACACACACACACACACACACACACACACACACACACACACACACACACACACATATATATATATATATATATATATATATATATATATAATATGGAAATCTAACCGGCAATAGTGCCAAGTATAGGGGCCCTCCCTGATGATGAGTCCTCCCTTCATCAGGGGATGAAGGGAGGACCCTCCCGAAACTGTTGGGAAATAAATATATTTACCCTTGTTGACAACGCTCTCGGTGTGCCATATCCCATACCTTCACGAAGACTAACTGGCCCATTGAATTATTACTCCCACTGACTATATATATATATATATATATATATATATATATATATATATATATATATGTGTGTGTGTGTGTGTGTGTGTGTGTGTGTGTGTGTGTGTGTGTGTAACATAAACAGGTATAATGTAATATTCTTTTCAACTGAAATTGCACTGCTAGCCCAATATTTTACAGCACTGTAGCAACATTTGCGACACACTTATTTCATCACTGCACTATGTGTTGAGGATATAGGCACTTCATTTGGTAAAACCGGAATCTTTTCTACCGCTTACAAACAAGAGCTGTCACCTTCCTTGCCAATAATTATACTTCTTGACACATTCGGACGAGTTGTTCTGCCAGCGCAGTTAGCGAGGCCAGTGGAAGTGCGAAAGCAATCCAGTGTAGAGTTAAACCAGGTGCAGCTGCAACGAGCCAAGTGTCGCGACCACAAAATCTGGAATGTATCGCTCTGACATCTCTTGAAAGCATTGTGCTTCGCGCGCTTGTATTTGTTCGCGTGTCGCTCGCTTTCTCACCTTTTTGTGTGAGAACATGCAACGATCCGCATCTATTCCGGGATGCAGCCAGATAGCCACGTTCCCCATCTTCAAATCGCGTTAGGACATTAAAAAATGCACCATTTATTTTAGGGTTATGTGAAGCTTGTAGGTTCGTAGACTTTGAACTAGCCTCAGTTGCACATGGTTAGTTAATATGTTTAACGGAATCATGTCGATAGTGGAAAAGAAAATGGGGCTTGTGCTGTAATTGCGTTATCGTATGGTTGGAAAGTTTTCATGCGCTTTCGCTCGAGTGGCGCGATAACTGTTTCATCGCTTCATCAGATTTCAATTATTGGTATTACACAAGTGGACCTCCCTCGGCATGCACACAACGCAGGGTATGCTGGGTTCCGGTGGGGATTCGTCGGAAACTGGCGGGCGCCCGTCGACGCCGCCCACGCCTGTGCTGGTCGAGGCCCAAATCCGACGGCTGGCCGAGTCGGCGGAGCTCCTCGTACGCTCGCTCCCTCCGCACGCCTTCGTCGACCCCAGACCGCACGGCCGAAGGATGTGTAAGGACCTAGAGGTAGGTGGCGTCATCACCATGGCGCTTTATAGACCATTACTTGCGCGGCTTTGTCACCATGGCGCTTTATAGACCATTACTTGCGCGGCTTTGTGCACGCTTCGTGCTATGCCATCGCGAGCCATTCTGCCGGACGGATTGCTCCATAGAAAAGTTTCGCCGTTCTGTTTGTCCACATGCTGATATTTTCGTAGGCACGCATTTGTAGTCACCGGATATCGGTCACCTTCATATTGACCTTTCTTTTCCGGCATCTGCGCCATCTAGCAAACCCCGCCCGCACTCATGGTGACACCTCATTCACTCTAGCGCATTTCAAATCAGTGTCAAATGCGTGCGTCAGTGGTTGAAAGGAGGATAGTGCCATTCCCATGAGCCTCTGTGTGCAGACTTAGGCTCTCGCACTCATCTGGTGAGGCGTCTCATTGGGGAGAACCTGCCCTCGTTATGGAAGGCTTCCTTGTTTGTTGGAACATGAACAATGCGCATTGCAGCAACCGGATAGGTTCTAAGAGGGAAAAGAAAAGAAAAGTGAGCCCCGTAACTGTCAGCACCAGGGGGCGACACCTCAACAGTAGCTCACAATGAATGCGGGTGAGGAGGAATTAAAAGAATGGGAATAAAGGTGTAGAGAGAGAGAAAGAGAGATGCGCTAAGCCAGCGAGCGAGGAGATATCGAAGGGAAAGGAGAGAAAAAAAAGATGCAAACACGGTCAAAGGAGTCCGAGGACGGAACACCACTTGTGAGAGCTCTTGTCGGCGTCAGGAGATGGCGTAGGGCAAGTCCTATAGAGCAGAGCTACGCTGTCGTCGGACGTCGGCGCCAGGAGATGACGTAGGGCCAGCCCAGTCAGCCAGAGCTACGCTGACGCCGGAAATCGCGAGGGCACAACCGGTCGGCACGGAATCCAGCGAGCGAGAGCAACTCGGATGGCATTAAACGCCATACACTGAGGGTTTGTTCGATACAACAGACGCCCGTTTCTTGGTGGCGTTCGCTGTGTGAATCATTAGAAGGGCTCCATCTCGAGCTCTTGTTCTGGTGTTCTTTTTTTTTGTCACCACCTCGTATGTTTGCGCAATCGAGGATTATTAATCCTACACGTATTTATTTGTTAATTTTAGAGCTGTGCAGCATGCTCTTGGCAACTAACTGAAAACGAAATACGTGATCAATAAAGAGATAATAAAACTCATGAAGAAGCATCGCAAGAGCCAGGGAAACTCATTGGCGTCGGTTCCGGCTTGACACCCAGGCTCTACGTACGTACGTACCGTACGTACGTACGTCTGGGTGCTCCCGTGACTAGCCCCTTAACCTGGCGTGAACCAAATTAGTATGGAAGGGTAAGATCATATCACAAATTTGACGCGCTGGCTATTACATGAGTAATGTCACAATCCCGTTGCGTACGTCATCAAGCGCTTTCCGCCAGACAGAGGCATGAACCTGCGGGCGGGTATGTGCCTATGGTGTGCGGGTATATGCCACATGTGATTAAAACTTCGTGTATGCCCTGGAATGATGAAAACACCCATAGCCCTTAGGTAATTTTAACGCGTGAGCGACAAGAAAACCCGGCATGCGCAGCGTTGACTCCAAGAATATAAAGAATAAACTCCAGGGTCCCAGCAGGAATAAAACCCAAGCATTTTGTGGTTAATCAAGCATTCATTCTACTACACAGCCATGCCACGCCTCGTTTCAACTGCGTTTCAACTAATGTTCGTAAAGCGTCAATTGTGGATGTAGTGCCGGCTATCTCATTTCATTAAGCTTACATATGTATTGTTTTGAGAGAGCTCTCACGCCACGTTAACGTCAATATAGTAGGGCCGCGTGCGCTGAAGATTGTTTATGTAGCAGTGGGTCAGGGCTACCATCCTCGCGTGCACCTGCGCTTCATATCGCTTATCGCTTGTGGTGTTGCTAATATTCTTGTTCCTGTTGGCATCGTTGCGCAAGTGCAAACAAGTGGTTATATAAAAATCTGCAGTTCTTCAAAAGTTGTTTCGGCGTGTAACAGTTAGGCCTATATTTGGCGTCAATTCATAACGTGTCACAAAAAAGAAAAATCATGGTGACCTTCTATACTCCTGTTTGGCATAATGTCGGTACGTGGGATTTGCTGAATTTTCCACCACCATTTTTTGGAACGTGCACTCCTTGCCTTATGCAATATGCGATGAGCGTTGGGTGATGAAGGGTGGCCAGTTTAGCACCTTTTGCTGCTAGAAATTGAACAACGCATATCTGCATGTCAATCGTCAAATTTCGCAATGTGAATACCATCCTGTCCTCTCCCTCGCTGACTTGCCTGTTGGATGGTGCTCTTTTTAAGTACCTCCACCCTCTTTTGCTAATGCGGGAGCCGTGGCATGCTTCGGTCGCCGACGCGATATCCATTCGCACGCCTAGATGTGTCTCCAAATGTTCTACAGCGGCACAGGCATCTATGTTATGACGTATCATGCCGTTTCACTTGAATTTCCGTTGTATTTGTCCGTCGGTGATGCCTTCGTTGATTCATTGATGCTGCCGTTTGACCTAATTCAAATCAAACTCTATTTACATCTTGAAAGATGAAGCCAAGCTTGGGCAAAAAGCGAAACAATTCACTTGAAGAAAGCCCGAGCCCCCAAGTACAAGGCGTACAGTCGAGAACACAAGCATGTGCAAATTTATTTCAAAAGCAATAATTCGCGTTACACACATGGAAAAAATATCACAAATAGTGTTCAGAAGAATCATTTCAAATGCTATCACTAAAAATCGAACCAATGCGCTAAATACACAAAACAAATAAAAAGAAAGTAATGTGACCATTTAAACTATTGTTACCAATATATCCACGATCAAATTGTACAGAATATGTGTAAATGTAAATAAATACTGTGAAGCAATCGTACAGGACAATAGCTTTCCATTGATTAATGCAAATGTAACAATCTTTGGTACAAAACTTATGCTTGCTTGAGGTTACTTGCAAAAAAGCTTCTTTATAACCTTTATAGTGCAATGTACTATTTATATTTTCCTACTCAGCAGATTGTTGAGCTAGTGAGGCAAACAATACCGTAACATCTGTCTTCTGTGTTCAGTTTAGCAAAAAGGAATGGTCCAGAACACTTGTTCTTGTAGAGAATAGAAGGGGACTTTTCCACTTAGATTGGCGAGATTTATGAGGTCATGTTTATTTTCACAAACCGACTTTTTGTATTTTAGGGCTAATTATCAGTCAAACAAATTATGTGTGCGTACGACGTTGAAACGAATAAACTATTCCCTCGTGTGCGTACGACATCTAACAATTGCTATAGATTGAGCAGTCCTTTTTTTGTAACAAAAGTATTTTATTGTTTTTCTGTGTGGAATTTCTCCACACCAAAAACAGCAACTGATATGAGACAAAATAATCGTATTATAAAGCAATAGTTTTATAGATACAGGCAGGATGTGTAAAAATTTTGAATTAAGACCCAACTTTTAGCCACGCGAGATTAAACGTAATCAAATTGATCGTTCCAGGACATCTTTTTTTGGAGACAGCACATCTAAAATTTTTATTGAGTTTACAATTTTGATAAACACCCTGCCTAGAAGTAAGGGACTGTCACCGGTGTCAAAAAGTGGACGCGGATGAAAAAGAACCGCCTTTGTTTAGCCGTAATCGATCAAAAACGGGTTTTCTTCTGTATGTCTTTGAGTGCTTCATTTACTTCAAGCGTTAAACACCGTAAATTCTTTCCAGTAAAAAATAGGCTTTTGTCATCAGCGTAAATTACGTAAGGGGGGGGGGGTTGTTGATAGCGTTTATGTCGTCTATATAAAGGATGAACAATAAAGAATCCAGGAAGCTTCCTTGTGAAACGCTGGTGTCTACATGCTCTAACGACGAGACTGCAGTTCCTAAGCTAACACACTGAAACCTGTGGTTTCAGTATGATTTAAAAAAAAGTATTGGTGTCCCACGAATACCATACACTTGTAGTTTTTCTAGTAAGCTGCATGATGGATCCGATCAAGGGCCTTTGAAAAATCGGTCTAAATGCCAACACATATTTGTTTTGATTCAAAGAATGATTTCTTTTTGAGTCAGTAGTGCGGATTCACTTTATCTGCCGTGGAGAAAGCCATACTGAGAATAATTAATTAGGGTTAAAGCCTCGCTAAATTTTATCAACCGTTTGTCTTTTAAAGGCCTTTAGAAAATATTGGCAATGTGGAAACCGGCTTATAGTTTGACAACTCATTCTTATCACCGATTCTATGAAGAGAATAACTTTAAAGATTTGCATCATTTTCAGAAAACAGCCCACAATCATTACAAGGTTGTATATGTGCGCAAGCAAGGGAGCAATGATCTCAAGCACAAACTTTACCGGCTCGATCTGTATGTCGCCAACATTTCTAGCTCTGCTGTTTTTGAAAGACGCTTAAATACCTCGTACTTCATGCTTCATGTCCGTGGGCTCTAAAAAGATACGGTGCTTGTTTTTCTTAATACCATAGGTTGCAGGAGCAATGCACTGTCCGATACTAAGCGCATACGAAAAAAAAAAGCTTATTAATTTCTTCAGCAACTTCTACTCCGCCAATATGTTTACCATATACGAGATCATCGACAGTCGATTATAGCTACCTTTATTTTAAGAGTTTATGCGTTTTTTACACACATTTACGGATGTTCATGGGAGGCGCCTAGCCAGCGAACCGTCGAGAGTGAGGCGTTAGGGGGCTGGAGGGTGGGGCGCAGGGGGAATGGCAAAGCACTCACCATCTCCTACACACTGTCGCTGCACATGCCTCGGTTGCTAGAGGCAAGGATAAGCGCGCGCACCCGCAGTTATTGCTGTGACAGAGGGAGCGAGAGCGGAGAGATAACACCTGCCGGCGCGCGGACACCACCACGGACATCGCCGGATTCTTGACATAGCGCGATTAAGAAATGCATTCGCATTTAACGGTTTATGAGCATTTGTTTGCAAGGTATCCGCGCACTACACCAGTTTCAAAGAATTTGTTAGGAAATAAGAAAAGAGTGAATGATGGCGAGTGGGCGAGAGTAGGCCCTAAGTTCCCTAATGTCTGCGTCGAAATCGCCGACTGGTATAAAGGGTTCGTGCTTTAGGCGTTTCACACTGCTCTGTCAGAATCATGATTGATGTGAGTTTCTTGGTAAAGCTTGTTTGTTTTTTTGCGTCTCACATAAGTTTGAAGAGCATTGCCCCATATAATGTAAACAGAGTGAGACAAAGAGTCAACGCCCAAAGCTCGGTCCTGAGGTTCGTTATGTCTACGTTGAAGTCGCCGAATAGCATAAAGGGATTGGGCTTGTAGGCGTTTTATATAGTTCCAATAGTTTCTTCACAAGTATATTTGTTGTTTGTCAAGTGTGAACCTTCTACTTCATTCACATACGTCTGGCTATATAGCAATGGTTTTCCAACCACCACGACAGGGGACAGTGAGATTCAATCACAAAGTTTTAGAAGTGGTGAGGAGGGGACGAAGCTAGGTCATAATGCCCATAATGTTTACGTTTATACGTGTTTTATATTGCATATATTATCAATTTTTGGTCCTTGTTTAGCATCCTTTTTTTCTTTTCTTGTCATTTTCGATGGAGGCGTAAATGGTGTAGACCCGTGTGCTCGTATTTGGGTGCATTGTATAGAACCCCTGGCGGTCAAAATTGCCGGAGCCCTCTAGTACGCCGTCTCTCATAATCATATCGTGGTTTTAGGATGTTAAACCCCACATGTAAATAATATCATTATTAGTATTATAATAATATATTGCTATTATATTAGCATTGTTTGTTTATTATTAGCATTGAAGAATATCAGCGCCACGGACGCGGACAAGGCTAGGCGCTAAGTAGCTTCACGTCTAAAAGGTGAGCATACCTTAGAAGCGTGGTGGTTTGGGCTGGTTGGTATGTCACGACTATTTTTAAAGCGCGAGAACAGAACGCCGAGAAAAAAAAACAAGAGAAAGACGCGCTTGTCTTTTTCTTGTCCCTTTGTCGTCGTTCTATACTTGCGCTATAACAATCCTCGTGAGCATAACATGATGGTTTTACAGGACTGTTTCTGAAAATAGCGCAGTCATACTATCTGCACTCGGTGTCAGACCGTCTGAAAAAAGTAGGTAAGAAACATGCTGTAGCTTGTTCTCAAACAGCTTGTTAGGTGGCTAACGGGGGGCTGTCGAAGCTGAGAAGCACATCGAGGCTATATACGAACGACCCTCCTGATACTTTTTGTTCTAAGAAAAGTTTGTTGTCCCGCTATCTTGTGCCGGAGCTTATATAGGCCTGACCTGAAGTAGTGTTAGATTACACATGAGAGAACACTTTTATTCTCCAAGGGGTGTGCCTCGCTTATGGTCGCATGAGTTGTAATTCACGTTTTTCTGTTTTTTTTTTCACGCTACTATTCAGCTCTATTATGACGAGCAGTCTCTCCGTGAAATAGCCGTGGCATTTTATATCAGAAAGCATTCGCAGTAGTGAGTTTCTCAGGCGTCCGTCTCGCTGACTGATCGGGCTCTGCTTTCATGGTAACGCCTATAAGTTCGCCACTCGCGTTCCTTGGTTCTCGTAGCTGCTGGTATATTTCATTTTCATGTGCTTTTCATTAAACATTCAGTTGAAACACGTCGCTCGCGCTGTCTCGTCTTCTCTTTCGCCCACGTCTTTCTCGCGCCGTTAACCGTGGAAGCAGTAATCATCATCGGAATGCGGCAGTTACGAACTACTTCAAGGCTGGCAGAAATGTTTCAGGACTTACCATTGGCAAATCAGTGGTCTTCATGAAGTCAGTGGCGCATGTAGTCAGGCCTGTACGTGAAAAAAGGACGTTTTTCTTGGGGAGGTTTGGGGGGGGGGGGGGACTCCTTGCTTTAGATGCCCACGGGAACACCATCAATCCGACTGCAAGCACAGAAATGACCAGGCGTTGAGGTATAGAGAACCGCGAAGCAACGTTAGGTTCGACTGGACTCTGTGGAATAATACAGACAGAAGATGAAATACGGAGTGTTCCTTCGGTTTGAATAGAGAAAAAGCTTGAATTATTCATCACTCCACATGGCGTTTCAATTCCTCATCGTTGTACCTTTTCCCGTACCACATGATTTTGGTATCTAGCCATTACAACCTGCATAATGTCGTTCGTCGCACAAACTCCAGGGATAACTGTTGAAATAAGGCGCATGCAAGGTGGCCATATTTGCCTAAATGAAAGGAACGGGCCGTTAGTCTTTTCTTTGTTGCATGCCACGACGTGCACCGCTGCATATCGTGCAGCTCACAATAATACCGTGAGCACGGAAAAGCAAAGTGTCTGTTTTAGCGTGGTGTTAGGAGCCCCTTTGTCCGTCACCAAGCCTTCGAGGACACCGCATTTTTTTTCTCACATTTAGAGGCACGGGATGCACCACACCTGGCTTAGCTCTGTGTATAAACGCTAATGACAGAGTATGCGAAAGCGATAATGTGGTATAAGAGCCTCCTCCGTGGAAAATGGCAGAACTAGTCTTTGTGTGAGCGGAGGGGGGGGGGGGAGGCACGATTTACTTTCGAAAGCGGCATTTCAAGCCAGCGGAACGTTTTTACACTTTAAGCCACATTTGCTTTCTTCCTTCCTCGTGCAAACAAAATATTATGGGAACCTACACTTGTGTTCCAAGCTCGGCTTCACCCTCTCAGAGGTGATTTCAACCATTCTCTTGAAGTAAGTCATGTTTCCATGTGGCCTCTTTATCATGTGAGTGACGGTTCACTGTTTGTCGAGCATTTTCGAGATCGTGTACTTGCCTAGGCGTGAGCAGTGAGCTGTCACCACAGCGCATCGACGTATACAGAGCAGAGTTACTGCAACTTCGTGTTTTTTTGCTTCTGATTACATGATTGTCATAATTTCGGGCATGAAAACAGCGTTGCCATTTTTATTAGAACACTTTGAGTCGAGATGGGAGGAAGAAAAAAATTCGGTAAGCCAAAAAAAGTGCTCGGAAAATGCTTGTGTTCTTACGATAGCGCAATCATCGATACCGCTTGAATACACGGTGGTGTTTAGAATCTTATTTCATCATGGGCAATCCCGTCACATGAAAGTCAAACTAGACCTTATAAATGACTGATGTGTAAATAGCGTGAGACACAAAGCAATCCGGTTGGCGCCTTCTAACTTTGTAACGAGACACCCGAAAGACAAGTGTGACGACTCTGTGGTGGCTGCACCCAACTTACGGGATAGAAGACGCACCACAGCAGTACGCGCCACAGGAGAGTGCTTGAAATCAAGTGCCATGGTGCCGACACTGCACAACAAGTCACAGATTTGCCGCAACGACGAACATATCTCCATGAATCATGATGTTATAATAAGGCTATTGAATACTTTTCTTTTGGTAGTGCACGTTCCGCCGTACTTATATGCAAGGACAAAAGCTGTCGTGAGGGGCGCCGCCGTGAAAGGGCACTGATCTGCATGCCCGGAACGCAGTACGCGTAAGTTTGCCCGTGAAGAACATATCGCCCAATGTTTTTTTTTAATATTTTGCTAACCCAGCATCGCAGTGATGCGTCTTTAATTAACAGTACCAGCCCAAGTTATCAATGGTGAACAGTCGTTCAACCTTTCGTGAATTTGTTTCTTGTTTTGCCTGTTTATCAAGCAAGTTCTGTACTTATACTCCTCCGACGTTTCTCAAAGAAACGGCAGTACATGTGAATGAATAAAAAAAAATTCCGCCATATCCACGAAGTGAATGATGATGAGTGGGCGAAGCTCCGGAGGTAAACCTGGGAAACCATGAATCCTCTGTACATTTTGCCCACTCGATTTTATTACATCGCTCCCCCTAGCGTACGTCGCCGCACTAAATCGAACGATTGCCTTCAACCAATGACACGCGCCATCTGTGACATCATTCCTATTTTATAAGATCTCGCGTCTTTCATCAACTACAAGTACCGCTTTCTAGTTTATAACATCTTGCATCTTTTCATCATCAGCTACAAGTACCACCATCTAGTAAACACTACAAGAACTAAACGAGAGGCGGCTACATACAGGAGACGGTACCGCCATCTAGTGAACACTGCAAGAACTAAACTAGAGGTGGCTACATACAGGGGACGGTACCTCCATCTAGTGAACACTGCAAGAACTGAACTAGAGGGGGCTAGATACAGGGGACGGTACCGCCATCTAGTGAACACTGCAAGAACTAAACTAGAGGTGGCTACATACAGGCTACTGGGGACGCACAGCCCACGCCCTAAGGAGCTTCGCCCCTAAAAATAAAACAGTCAGCCAAGGTGATGCAGTTTCGTTTGCGTTCTCATTCATGCATAGAGTTTCTCACAATCATACCTAGATAGAAATCTGCCGCTAGTGAGCTGCTGCATGCAAGGGAATGACGGGATACGTGAGCTTCGAACTTGACTCGGATTTGTATACGTCAAAGACGTGTCTGGCTTCACGTCAAAATGACTGGCTTCTTACTGAAATAGCACGTAATAAACTATTTATTTTTGTCATGTACAGCAACATGTTTTTAACACTAGAACCTTCCACGTTGACGTACAATTTTACGAAGCGTAAGACGGAACCAGCGTTCGCTAAAGTTGCAAGGCAGACGACAAGCAAGCGTTCCCTCCGCCACTTCTATGTCGTCGGCTTCTTTCTTTCGCCGTTTGGTTGGGGCTTCAAGTTAAGGGGACTTTTATTTCAGAATTTAATACTCGTGAATAAGATCCGCCTATAAACGTTTTGCTTTAGTAAAGCTTTATTTACGCAGTCGTCTTCGCTTTCGAGCCGAAATCTCGCTGAACACCAGCCAACACAAGCCTCGCAGACACATAGACCGTCATTCCCAGCGCTCCAACATCGCCCCTTAAGAAATTCGCATAGACGGTGGTGCCACACTTCCCTCTAGGTATTTGTGAGAAACTATATGCATCCACGGCCGAGTCTTTTGATGCCCCTGTAGAAAATACTTAAAACGTACTTGAACCACGCAATACTCTCTGAATAAGCCTGAATGACGGACGCCGCTTGCGCAATAAATTATGGTGGGCCCTGTCGCACGCTGCCTTTCCAGAATGCTTTCTCGCGCTGTTTATTGTAGAGCATCGCGCCGCTGCTGGTGAGAAAGTTGCGTGAAGAGCGCCTATGACAGCGCTGCGGCGGGGCACTTGTGGGTGATATATGAAGCCCTCCCTTGACGCTGCGTGGTATGGCTGGAAGAAGACTATTGAAGGGCGCTGATTACACGAAGTGACCCTATGATTCATTCATGGCTTTAACTGAATGAATGTCCTGGCGGCCAAATGAGCAGCAGTCCTGTGAGAGTGCATCAGCGAGGCAATGCAAGACGACGTCAGATTATGGTTCAGCACTGAATCAACCTGCATATTTCCCGCCTCTCCCATCTCACCTCCCACGCAATTCTATACGTGGCTTTTGACCTCCTAATCATTTATTAATCCTCCGAACCATCTCATCGCACCTGTGCTATGCTTCGCCCGCGCCTTGTTTTTTTTTCCGCCTTCTTTATCGACTGTGCCTCTCCCCTCTTTTTTGACCACTCTGGCCAACTGTTCCCCTTTGCCGGCCCCTTGCTGCACTTACAGTATACGCTGTTCTCAAGCGCATGTGATGGTGAAAAAAAACACGTCAGTCGAACTCTTAAAGTTGAAACACTATGTTGATTGTGCTCAGGAAACGAAGTACACGCTGTACACTCATTTGAAGGCAAAATGTACCGTGCATGATGTTTGTCTAGTGAAGACTGAGGGAACACAGGATGGCATACTCTAAGCCAAAAATTGGCAAAGTTGGACTAACTGCAGTCGTTAAACCAGTGGACAATTGGTTATTCCGACAGGGGCTAAATGCATGAGAGTGCGTTTCGTGCGCAGACAACTGGCAATGAAGGGACCAACGGGGAGGGTAACTGCGCAACGATCGCCTTCTGTTGGTGCTTCACTGCAATGCCCGGCCCGGTCGGCCATCACAAAATTAAGTTACATCGGCTAAACGTCACAGTGAAAGCGAAGCACTATCAAACGAATCGAAGCTGCTATGGGAGGCAAGTTCAGCCCGCAGTCAGTGCACACAGCGAGCGCCCTCCCTCGCGTTTTACCATGCCGGCACGGACAGGCCGAAAACAAGTGAAAGTCTCCGAGCATGCACAGACACTGCACATGACTCGATTCAATGTGCTGAATTAGTTAGAACTACGTACAACACTTGCAGTACTAATAAAATTAAACTGTTCGTCAGCGGTCATGTACCAGCACATGTAGTCACGCACCCTAACTTCAAAGAGATATAGAAAAAAAGTTGGCTTCGTACATCATCAATATCAAGCTAGCTGCTGCTGTGAGTGCATTGTTGGTTCACCTGAAGGAAACGTCACATACACTTTCTTTCACAGAAAATAATGTCTATTGCATTAAAGTGCGGATAAAGATGTGCCTTTTTCGTTATGCGACAATCTTTGTCTAAGATCAGGCGTGGAGGCGATGGCGGATACGAATGAATGTGTGGCCGGCGGTGCACAGGGTGCGACTTATCAGCACGATGAAAATACATAAATAAATAAATAAATAAATAAATTGTGCCTGCGAACGGTCTCGTCGCTTTAAGTATGCAGATATCTACATCACTCTGCAATACACAGTGAACAGTGGACACCTGCCTATTGTTCATTTGTGCTTAAAATAAGGACGACGAAAATTCAACACGAGCTGTGTATTCCGATCGCCGGTGGTCGTTCAGCAGTACTCCTCGTAAGCCTAGCGACGCCGTCGGAGCGCCGACATGGTATGTCATGGGCAGGGCGCCTGGCTGCTTCACCGGCTTTCCTACATAAGCGCCGCTGCTATTTCTCTGTCTGTGGGCTCGTGCACCAGCACTGGAACGTTGGTTCGGCCGACACAATTGAATGCCAGCTGATAATTCATATTTTCTGACTGGAGGCATGTTGAAGATTGGATGGGTCGATATTAAATAATCGGTTCGCGTCGGTGCTATGAGTAAGCCCACGTAAGTTTTCACGTACTAACTAGGCTGGCAATGTTTATTGGTTTTTAGGGAGAGCAAAAGTTTCCCACCGGCACTCCATGGGAGGCCAACATGCTGCGCTATAAGAATGTCCGATAGTTCATTCTCTGCAGTGTAGCGTGGGCGTATGGTCATGGCAGTGTTTTACATTGAATTAATAGTATATATATATATATATATATATATATATATATATATATATATATATATATATATATATATATATATATATATATGCGTGTGTGTGTGTGTGTGTGAGTTGTAAGTTGTATGCCCACGATACTGCGTTCTTCAGTACTAATTAAGTTGGAATAAGCATAAAAAGCAACCCACAAAAGCTGGGTCGCCATTTTTCTTTCATTCGTCCAGACGGTTCAACTGTTAGTCCCACTGGAGCATTCGATGAGGACAAACTTTTGTGCTAGGGAGTAACAATTGAACCCTTACAGTTGCTCCTGCAGTTAGTCCAATATTGGTTCAGAACCTGAGGCAGCTCATTTAGTTCCTAAAGAACCAATGGCATACCTCACGTTTGTCCGTTTTGGCTTAGAAAGCAGGAACAAGAATGAGCACCAACTTTATTGCCGCGCCCTTATATTGGCAAAATGTGTGAACAGCAGTGCTATTGTGATGAAGCAGGCATCGCAGAGAGCGCATGCCCAATACATCCTCTGAGGGGCAATGAATGTGAATAAATGTTCAGGTTATTTGAATAAATCTTAACGAAGCCGCTGCAGTAGCTTAGTACCTTATATTTTTGGAACCAGTGTCAGCCTGGGAGGAGATGGCCCGTGGTGTGGTGTAGCTGGCACTCGGAACGCCATCGACGGACGCCACTCGAGGGTGCGGTGTAGAATGGCACGGTGCAGCATCAACGGAACTTCTGTATGCAGTTGCCCTACAGGCAGCGGTCCTACTTTTGGAGCAATCACTCATGTCTGATCTGCACTGCCTGAAGGAGATGCCAACTGTTCCGTGTAAATACCAGACCATCTTCCGTTTCCACTGCGTACCTTGAAGGCGTTCATTTCAACACAATACCTTTCGGAGGCCATGCTGAGTTACTAAGCCTTCTCTGCCCAAGGGTGGTAAGGGTGGTGATGCTTTTTCACTGGTGTTGAATATACGCCACCAGAGTGGTATACTCGACCTGAGACGCATACCATGAAGGAGTTCTCTGGGTGATCGGTCGTGCACAAGTGCCGTAGAGCGCTAGGCCAACAAGCCTAACCATAAGTGTTCGCGCGAGTCTTTTCTTTTCTTCGAAAGGCGTTTTAACTGGCTGGATTTCAAGAGGAGGCAAGCGGACAAATGGGAGATAGGTGGTCATATGTGGTTGGGAAAAAGTGGCAGCAGCAAGCACAGGACCGAGTTGCTCGGCGGATCTTGGGAGAGGCATACGTCCTGCAGTGGGCGTGAGCAGGCTCCTAATGGGGATGGTGCTTTGTTCTCAAGTTTCAATTTCTTCCTTCGACGTCGCATAAAACGATGAAAACGGCGTCACTGCAGGTGGTAGGGCGGCACCACATTTTTGTTTTCCAAATAAACTGGAGATATACTTAATGGAGCGAGAAGTCTCGGGACAAACCGATTGGCATCGGGGTTTCTTCAAGACGACGGTCGAGAAAAGACACGTTTGAAAGGAAATTCGTGTTCCTGCGAGAGTCTAAAGGCAGCCCCGGATGTGGCTCTTTTAGTCGTCACTGTGGCTGACAGAACAAAAGCGAGCAGCTCGGCCATTGGCTGCTGCCTCGCGAGGAGGGTGAGTGTGTTCTAATTTTATTGATGACCTCGCCTGCTTTTAATACGGTGTCGCTCATCCTGCTCGGACCGAAGTTGGAGCGGAAGAGAAAGAAAAGCAGTTCGCGGCGGAGAAGACGTGATGAATGGTGTTTGCCTGATGAATGACGACGACCCGAGCGCGATTTTTTTTAATTATGTTTCACGTACGGCGGCCGCACCCGACGTTTCCCAACCCTCCACACTGACTCATGTCGTTGAACATCTCGTGGCATTGCAGAGCCAGCCGCGTCTTTCTACTCGCACAACAATTTCATAAGTCTTTACACGCCAGTGTGCTATTGTTATCGGAAGGCCTTCACTTAGCAAGAAGATATGGGCAACAGCATGAGGGAAATGTCAATTTCTCGGCCCTAAAATGGTGGTCTCTGCAATGGCACGATGAAAAAAAAGAAAAGCAACATTACGCTGTGTCTCAACAGGCTTTAATTATTTCCAAATTTCGATTGCAGTTCCGCGTCTTTAGGGCAACGTTAGACGCACGGACAATCCGTTGGCGCCCTTCCGTTACGTGGCCGTTTCCGCGTGCCTCTCCACCCCACCGTGAGAGAGCGGTGGGCGCCGAGGTCGGGACCCTTCCCTTTTGTCGGTCCTCGCTGTATGTCTGCTTTTGTTGCCGACACGACAAAACCAGCCATAGCGTGTGGCCGCCCAGTTGTTTTTTCATCAGCTTTTCAAGCTGGCCGCAGCTGGGAATCTTGAGACCGGGGTGGGGAAGCGCTTTTACGCTTTTTACTCGCTCACTCCAAGCGTGCTATGAAAAACAAAAAAGTAAATACTTGGGGGTCCTGAAAGAGTGAATGCTATGAGAATCTAGGAAAAAAAAAACCCTCGCTGCGTTGGAGAAGCTACGCTAGACAGCGGCTGCAAAGGTGGAAGCATAGGTTCACGGCAGCAAGGGCTCTGAAACTTTTTTTCGGAGTGAGCTCTCGCCCTCTGCGGAGCATAATGCGGCTGCGCTTTCTTTCTACCACACTGCACTGGTTGCGTGGCTGTTGATAGGGGTGCGCGCTTCTGTCGAAATGTGTTTGTAATTATTTTAGTGGATGCCTGGCGAAATGCAGAGTTGTGCTTGATTCGCAATGCCTATATGATTTTAACGGCACCGTTGTGTCTTTTCTAGCTTTCAAACGTGCAGGCACAAATCATGGGTGGTTAGCATGCTTTAGTGGAAGACGACGAGAAACTGTAGAGCGCTCAGCGAAAAATAGATTTTAAATGAAACCGATCCCTCTCGCTACATGTCATTTCGCCCCTCACCAAGTGAAGGCTGACAAGAGGGACTCGCTATACGACTGCGAGACAGCTCACTTGGTCAATTCGTTCGTCTTCTGTGGCTACCGCGACGTCTCTCTGGCAGCTGAGCCTGCTCGGTGTGCATAGTCCCTGTTTCTGCGCAGTGTATACGAGAGTGAGCAGTTTTCGTGCCGCCAATGGTAGTCTTTCAGCCGCCACACACTCGTGGCCTTCAACACACTCTATGGCGCAGTGAAGACAGCCTCGTGCTCTGTTCTGCATCTTGCACTCAGGTACAGGAAGATGACTTTGGTAGCACGTGTGCGCCACGGGGAAGAGCAAAGTGCAGCGATTCTCGTGGAATGAAAAAAATTTCTTTTGTGCCCTATAGGCTTTCCTATAAACGATCATTGACCCATCTGGCCGATTTTCCTCTATAGGCCCTGATACGTTCAAAAAGTGGTTTGTTGCTTAACGTTCTGCGCACAATCAAAACTTTCCTCCATCGATGTATGATCGAAAGCAACTAGTAGTCATTGAACAACGAGAGCCTCCGTCTCAGTTATTGAATCATTTTGCTGAGTGCCGTTCGAGGTGTACGAGTGGTATCGGCAGCCACTAAGCTGGTGGTAAAACGGACCTCTCCTTGTGCAAAACAGGCCATGTGCCGTAATTGGAAGCATCATCTAAAAAGAGAAATTAGAGTCTGCTGAAATGTGTGTGCTACAAGCTCTTCATAAGCCCTTTCCCGTCAAATAAAACCCTCTTCTTTCTTTGTGAGCTCTGTCATCTTCGTCATCTTAGAGAGATGAAACATTTGAAATGGGTTACGAGACAAATCTGGAGAAAGTGGCTTGGTAAGATTCGTGATCCTTTGGACAGACTTCTGTTTTGTACTCATGGTGGTAGCGTCGAGCATTCCTCTAAACATACAACGTTTGACTGAGGCTAATTATCCTGACGTTTGCGTCACTGAGGGCTTGTATATCTTTTCCAAGGTTTCAGAGTGCTCCTCTTCGGATCAGTAGTACAGCAGGACGTCATCGACGTTAACTTTGCAGAAAATATTCTCACGTGTTGCTTCAAAGCTTTTAAAGACGATAGTATTCTCTTGGGGACCTTCGACATAAAAAGTTTGGTCTGTCTGTCAGTACATTTGTCTCTTTGTCCGCCCTTTGCGGTACCCTAAAAGGCACCAGACGATACCCCAAACGGCCGACCCCATCCGCAGCGCCCACCGATACTGCTCAAGGTTCGGTGTTGATATTTGTGCGATTGTCAATTAAAAAGCCATTATTGCGCATATCAGAGGCACCATAGCAACACATCAATATTCTGTATGTGTATCTTTTACTAGAAAAAGCATACATGAATTATTCTACAATTATTCATAAAACGCATACATAAATATTACTCTTGGTCGAAATCATATGGTGGTTTTAAGACGTTAAACCCCACATATCAATCAAATTAATGAAGCCCTGCAAGTGTATGATTAAGGAGGTGGTGGTAGACTTTTCATCGCCGCTCAATGTAAACAGATTTGAGCCGCGTGTTCGCGCTGAGTGTTTAGACATATGTCTTAGCAACACCCGCTGCTGAGTTAGGAGGCTGGAATGTTGCGATGCTAGGACCAAACTCAGGAGTTCAGTTTTCGCATACGCCAGCTGCATTTCCATGGGAGCAAAATGTAGTAACACCAAGGTATATGTAAACTGGTAGCATAACGTCCATTCGTCCAGTGCCATCGTCGCCATCTACGTGACGAGGAGCCAACACCAAACAAAAATGTAATTGAAATAAAATATGACGTCACAACCGAAAGTGGCAGCGCCGTCGTGCATTTGCCCGACATGGCGCGAAATCGAAGTTCTTCTTCAGTACTGGCCTTTTACGTACCGTTATAAATACGCGACTTTATTGCGCCTTGTGTCTCGCTTATTGCATGCAGGAGAGGAATAAAATAAAAACGAAGATTGGGGAAGCAAAGATGTTTTATTAGCAAAATGACGTACTCACAATATCCACAAAAAAACTTCGCAGAGGCAATTGTGGTACAAGTTCCACGAGCACAATAGAGTAATAGTTCGCAAACTCACGTTGCCCAGTCGTCAAAACCCCTGCAATGTGACTGCAACTTTGAACATATGGCAGCCGTAGAGTACAGCGTGTCGTTGCTTAGCGTGTCGCTTTCACCGTCACTAAAGGCGAAGGCAGCCGGCCGTGCGCCAGTGAGAGCAGCCGGAAGTGACAGGAGCGGCTACCTACACATTCTGTGAGCTCGTTCTACTCTGAAATGTCACACTAGAAAACTACTGAAGGTAGACACGAAAGCACCATGGAAAAGTGAGGAATGCCTTGTTGACCTGCGAATGTGCCGATCCAACAATCACGCCAAACTAAACACAAGCTCTGATAGCAAACTGCCTAGAACCCCCCCCCCCCCCCTTCTCCATTAATGGCACTCGCCGAAAAATTGAGGTGATCAACATTTCTCCAGGTTTAAGATACACAGTAAAGTTAGTTTATAGTTAACTTTGACATATATAAAATTACGACAATTACAAGAAAACGTAATATTGAGCTTTTGGTTCTTTGTTCCCTCCTCACCTAGCCGTTCTTCAATCGCCAGGCGCTTGTTTATGTCTGTCGCATTAGGTTTCGGACTACTTTTCATTCCGACTTTGCGACCCATTTAGAGTGACTTTGGAAACACTCTGCCGTGTGCACATTGACGTGTAAGAATGGCAGAAAGAGCGTGTTGTTTTTGCATATTTGCCACTGTATGCATTTTGCATACAGTGGGATAACGCTCAGTTGGTGGCGCTTGGTGTGTGTGCAACCTCTGTCCGTTGTCGTCGTCACGCCCTACTCTTCAAACAGATTTACGTGCACTTTACTGAACCCCAGGGGGATCGGAATTATTGTGGAGTGTCACACATTGGCGTGCCTTCTACTAATATGATAGTCTTGGCTCGTAAAATATTGTATCCTTGCATGCGCCTGAGCCATGGGCGACATGCAGCTGCCGCTTCGAAAACGAGCTCAAAGAAAAATAGAGACGGCAGTAAACATTTCGTTAGTTTCGAGAAATCAGAAGTGATTATACAAGGGGTCAGTTTTGGCGTAACCATAAACAAGCTCGATCCAAGTGGATATTGTATATTATGGCAAAGGTTAAGCAAGCTGTGAAAACAATGAAAACGACTTTTGAATCAGTGAACATGGTGCGTGATCAGGCGTGAATATTATTCGAAACGAAACAGGCGCTGCAGAGAACATGCATGCTCGAAGTGGACATAAAATACGCGCGCGCGCGCGCGCGCGCGCGCGTGTGTGTGTGTGTGTGTGTGTGTGTGTGTGTGTGTGTGTGTGTGTGTGTGTGTGTGTGTGTGTGTGTGCATTTTCCCGCCCCCTATATGTGAAAATAACTAAAAGGAAAAAGGGAGGTAGCCCGTACCACCAGGAGGTATAACGGGCTCAAGCCAATCTAACATAAATGAAGAGGGGAAACTTCCCAAATTTTTATTTATTTGAAAAAGCCAATTAGTTAAAAAATAACATGGGTAAAACGTAGTGAGTGCGGCATGAAACTGTAATAAATAAACTAGTTAGCTTCTCAGGAAAGAGAAGGTCGATATGCAGCAGCAGTGTATTTCCCCCACTTGAGTTTTTGGAGTTCGTGTGTGTGTGTGTGTGTGTGTGTGTGTGTGTGTGTGTGTGTGTGTGTGTGTGTGTGTGTGTGTGTGTGTGTGTGTGTGTGCGCGTGCGTGTGTGTGTGTGTGTGTGTTTATTTTAAATGCATTGTCGTTGACTGCAGAAAGTCCAAACACAAACAACAAAGTGGGATGCGAGCCAGTGGTCTTGAGGATGAGTAAATGTTGACGAGAATGGTAGCAGTGGCCTCTGTGATGTCGAAGCCCATTTCTTCACCAGGAGTCATGTAGCCAGGCACGTCGGGCTGTCGTTTCAACCAGCGATGGAGCAGGGAACCTTGGGCAGCCTGTTTGCCGCTGCGAACTTAGACAAGGCGCCATTCGCAATAGTAACAAGCTTTTTTAAAACAAAGAGGGGGGGGGGGCAGGATTAGGTACTTGCGCAAGCGCTGCGAATGCTATGGTTCGAGTACTTAGGGAAAAAGGAGCAGTGATGCTATCATTATCAGTCGCCGAGGTTTTCCCCCACCTTTGTTGGCATAACTGCGATTGCAATCGAGAGCATTCACGCAAAAGTTGTGGTAGAGAGGTGATTCGGAGTATGAAGCGACGTCCTGATAAAGTGTTGGTAGCTAATGCGTGTCATGTGAATGTAATAGAAACAGACTTGCGCATGACAGTCACTAACTGAAGTAGATACGCGCAAGATTTTCTATTGGTCAATAGCCCATAATAATGCGCAGGTAGTGTTGTATCACTTTTGGGCACACGTAAATGGGTCACAATGTGTTGCGTTTTTGGGCATTCAATAAAGTAGTGTTGTTCGCTCAAGCAAGGTGCACCACACATACACCTGTCCGATGCAGTTATATTGAACCGATGAAGATAATACTGAAAATGTACGTGACCAGATAATAAGTGTGTCAAGTTTTTAGGAGGGGGGAACCATTGAGGAATTTTGCACGGACTTGTGATCCAATGAAATAGCGTTGTCTCAGGTCCCTCAGTCTGCCAATGGGTGTGCCAATATGAATTCATGATTTTATTAAACTGAGTTCGTACTGACCGAATTGATATTTTGGCGTAACGCACGAAGCCTGATTTCCCTTCTAATGCAGCTGCAGCGTCTGCTAGCTAATTTCCCAAAATTCCCATATGACCAGGTACATAATACAATTTTATAATTTTGCCTGACGAGATAATATGGTTAAGAAGCAGCTTAATGTTCCGAATTCTTTCATCGTTATTAGTAAGACTTGAAAGTTTCATTAGAAGCGATAGACAGTCTGTGTAAATGTGGGCTAGCGTGTTAAAGTTGTTTGTAAAAACGAAATGAAGGGCTTCTTGGAATGCTATTAATTCCGTGTCGTATGCGCTTGAAGCGTTGTGGATCTGAAATTTTCCAACAGCTATGATTTTTCCATCCTTTGCCAAAGCAAGATATGCCACACCCGCCGCGTAGGACGTGTATGAGCCGTCAGTGTATACGTGAATGGCTTTTGTTGTGAAAACAACCGCTTCTTGTGATGGTGAGAGTTTAGTGAAAGTAAATTTATATTTTTTACTGCATGCATCTTATGTCTGTTTTTAATTTGTTTCATTGATATTGTTTAGTTGTGAATTATAATGAGAGTGACCTCTAATTCTTAAAATGTGTCATGTAAACTTATGCTATTTATGTTTGAATTTTGTGTTTTACAATTTCAGGTTGCTTGAAAGCAATGTATTGAATATATATATTGTTTAAGCTTTGCACTGTCACGGACTGCGGAGGGACAAGGGCCTTTGTCAGGCTGTTCGCCTTTAGCCCTTTGCCCCTGCAGTGAGCTCTGTATCTGGCTTACTGTAAATAAAAATACTACTACTACTACTACTACTACTACTACTACTACTACTACTACTACTACTACTACTACTACTACTACTGGGGTGATGAGCCCACGGACTGCATGGATATAGTATGTCAGCCGGTTTGAATGTTTTTACACCATAATAAGTTACGTTCCGGAGTATGAATAAGGAAAATTCTGCAGATTGTCTGTCCAACTCTAGTGGTAACGGAGGCGCATTAGCGAGAATCTGTAGGGATGACGTACGTGTGGTGTAAATGCACCTGTTAAAGAAATTAAGACGGTTCGCTGAACTGATAAAACTCGCGCCCTAATGAACTTTGATGGGAACATAGGCCACCATACCGGAGATGCATACGTGAGAGAGGGCAATATCACTTCACGGTAGAGTCGTCTAATGAGTGTACTTTTTAATGAATGGTGCGATTTAACAAATGCGAGGAGCCGGGACGTGGACACTTCAGCCTGTCCTTTAATGTAGTCAATGTGGGCATGAAAATTTAAAGAGGGGTCAAATAATACGCCTAGAATCTTAATTTCTTTCTTCTGTTTGAGAAAAATGCCATCCATGCGGATAGATGGGCAGCGTTTTGATGTACCCATGTGTCCGTTATTAAAGAACACGAAGAACGACTTCTCGGCGCTTACGGTGACTTTTTGTTCTCGTGCCCAACCAGATACCAAAGCCAGGACATGCTCAGCCTTTGCTTGTAATCGGAGTCTTGACTTATCTGTGATAACAATGATGGTATCGTTCGCGTACGCCTGTATGTGTACTTCGGGTGGCACGGGAAGATTGAGTAAGCTGTGCATTACTATGTTCCACAGTAGCGGACTGATAGGGGATCCTTGCGGGCTGCCAATTGTTGTACGAACTGTCTCTTCTGCGACGTTGGTTGAAAAAGTTAGAGTGCGGCTCGATAAAAAGGATTTGAGTAGAAAGTACAAGTTTTGTGGACACCTGTGCTTGCGTAAAAAGTTCAAGACTGCAGGATGCCAAACACTATCGAATGCTCCTACAAAATCAAGAGATATGAGTAATAACAATGATGGTATCGTTCGCGTACGCCTGTATGTGTACTTCGGGTGGCACGGGAAGATTGAGTAAGCTGTGCATTACTATGTTCCACAGTAGCGGACTGATAGGGGATCCTTGCGGGCTGCCAATTGTTGTACGAACTGTCTCTTCTGCGACGTTGGTTGAAAAAGTTAGAGTGCGGCTAGATAAAAAGGATTTGAGTAGAAAGTACAAGTTTTGTGGACACCTGTGCTTGCGTAAAAAGTTCAAGACTGCAGGATGCCAAACACTATCGAATGCTCCTACAAAATCAAGAGATATGAGTATGGTAGGAAGTTTGGCTGCTTTGTATGCAGTTAATTTGCTTCGCAGTGTGTATAGTGCTAAAGTAGCACTTTTATTGTGCGTAAAACCTATTGATTATTGTGAAAAAGATTATTATTGAGCAGGAAATAATACAGACGAGCATTTAGGAGTCTTTCTAATACTTTACTGAATACAGAGTTCATAACTATTGGTCTATATGCATTAGGCGAATTGAGCGGACGTCCTGGCTTTGGTATGAATATTACTTTCCCTCTACTCCAAGCCTGTGGGAAGTGTCCGATTCTTAAGGCGGTATTGAAGATAAAATAAAAAAAATTGAGGATGGTATTCAAATAATCCTTTGATAGATATGTGGGGTTTAACGTCCCAAAACCACTATATGATTATGAGAGACGCCGTAGTGGAGGGCTCCGGAAATTTAGACCGCCTGGGGTTCTTTAACGTGCACCCAAATCTCAAATAATCCTTTAATAAACGAGTAGGTTAATCCGTCGTGTCCAGAAGCAGAGTGTGAATCACCCTGTTTCATCGCGCACTCTATCTCAGATATTGTAAAAGGAGGGTCAGAAGTATGCCACGGGTAAGGACTAGCCGCAATGTTACGCATGATAGTGTGGTGCATGTTGTCTTCAGAACAGCTGTCCACTACTACCAATGTACCGAGTAGTAGCCGGGCGGACTCAATTACAGAAGCTGTGCGAGTGCCGTTAGGTAAATCTAGAGGAGGAAGAAGAGTTATTTGGTGGTGTTTTTGAAAGGCGGTTTTGAAAACATCACCATATAAACATTTCTTAGTGAGGAAGTCACAAATGTCTTTATCAAACGATGATTTTGCTTTCCTGATTTTCTCCTTGTAGGTTGAGAATGCATCAACGTACAATTTGCGATACATGTCTCGAAGGAGTGGGTCAGCTATTCGCTGGTATCGTCGTCGCATAGCCCGAACACACTCACGTTCAATAGTCAATTCTGGTGTCCACCAACCATTACCTAATTTACTACGCGATGTTATGCGTCGTGAGCAACGTTGACTTGAAGCGGAGTATATGGCATAAAACTTGTCTATAACCATGTTTAGGACTTCAGGTGACCCAATGTTGGAGCCGAGTATCTTTGTGAACCAAGTGTCGTCCTTTAATTTGTTAAGAATTTTCGCTCTTCCTAGATTAGTTAATCGTTTAGCACTACTGGTATGTGCTTGCGAGAACGAGAATTCAATGTAGTTGTGGTCCGAGAGGGTAGGAATTTGGAGAACCTTCCAATGGTAAGCATCGCGAGTGAGGTCATGCGAAACCATGGTTAAATCTATCCATGAATCTGCATACGGAGTTGTGAAAGTTGGAGGGGAGTTGGGGTTGTTCAATATGACTAAGTCATTCGCCGTCACGAATTGGACTACTTGAGAGCCTCGAACATCCCCTATAGCTGGCCCCCACATTCTATGCTTAGAATTGAAATCTCCGGCTATGATGACAGTACAATCTGTAATCAATGAAACTACACATTGCAACTCATCTAGAACTGGGTCAATAGGTCTTTGCGGCGGTGCATACACAGCTATCAGTATTAATGTTTAGTCAAGGCTTTCACACTTTACTGCAACAACCAAATCTGTTACGTGTAATGGGAAGAAGTCAAAATTAGTGTTGTGCACTAGAAGCATGACGCGAGGATTGTTTGGTGCGTGGAACTTTGTTATGGTGTGTGGTATGCCTTGAACAGTGCCTGCGCGGATGTGCGGGTCACACACGAAGGCGAAATTGAAGTGTTGTTGCGTCATGTGTTCTATCAATAATTTTGTGGCATCACGTGTATGGTCTAGATTAGCCTGTAAAAATTTTAGGTTATTGCTGTGAGTCATGATAGTTCTGATCAATTTTAAATAACAAGCGCAACGCCTTTTCTAAAACAAAATTGCGAAAAGCTGTAAGCCTTTTTCATGTATTGCAGTGTGACCCGCGCAACCAGCAAATATCTTGAGGAAAGAAATATCGTGTAATTTTGTGGGATGTGTAGTTACTTGTAAGTGTGTGTCATTAGGTGTAATTTTGTGTATGAATATGCCATAATTAGAAGAATAGCGGCAAAAGCAGCGACCTCCATGTGGTCCATATAAATGAGTCGAAAAGGATGCGGGCACTATTGCAGGAAACCGTAAATAACACTGCACGTTATAGAGGCCGCTGCGTCCTTCTTTGATGTACACGCCTCCTAGATTATCCGTAGTCTGTTCTGGCCTTCATGTGGGCGACACGTTCTCGTAATATAGGACACATTTCGTGTCCAGTTGAAAGAGAACTAGGTCTTGCGACCTTTTGGCATTCGTTGCAAACAATTCCTGGATCGTTCATTTTAAGAGTGCATGCTTCGCCAAGATGTGTACCCGTGCACTTCGTACACACCACTTTGTCAGGTTCGTTGGCGACAGGACAGGACTTTCTTGTATGGCCGTACGTTGCAAAATATGTGCACAATGACACATGAAAGTCCTCACTCACGCTACATGCTGTCCAACCGAGAAGAACTCGTTCCTGAGCAAGCAGTGAGCGACAGGTGGAAGGATCCACTTCGAGCACATGTGTGAAGTTGCCCGATCACTCCTTGTACGATACCGCCACTCGGCATGTGGTCGGGTCTAAATGTAGGTTCGGATTGCGCATGTTTAGCTGTGAGATGATGTTGGCGGCTGGAATATCAGAGTCTACACCAGCGAGTTTGACGCGAGGTTTTCGCTTTTGGGGCAATCGGACTGACAATGACATGCTTGTGATTGCGTTCTTTTCAAGTGCATTCTTTAACCTAGTAATAGCGTTATGGTCGTTTGTTAATATTGGTAATCCATGACGTCTCTTTCTGATAGTCAGTTCGCCAATGTTTTCCCTAATGGGGTCAATCTTTGACTTAATAATCTTCGTGACCTCGTTAGCAGGATTGATAGACGGAATGAGTGGTGTTAGAAACATAATATGTCCACGCTTTCGCCTGGTGGTGTGCGTCGTGTGTTGGTCAGCGATTTCAGACCAGTGCGATGGCAGTACTGGGTGAGAACAAGTCTCAGGCCAAACGGGCGGGACCGCGGTAGGACGCCGCATAAGTCACGGCCGTTTGGACAGGCCGAGGAGCCGAGAGTGCCGCACCGAGAGAAGCCGAACGTCTCGACAGGGCCAACTCTTGACGAAGTTCGTCCATTCGCCCACCCTGGTTTTCTGCAATTGCTCGGATATCAGCACACTCCTGTACAATTTGTCGGAGCAAACCAATGATCTGAGACCTATGGGTATTAGGTACCTTACATGAGGCATCGAATAAAATATCGTGGATCTAGCGGTGAAAAGAAGCTTGCGTCATTTGACCACTTTCGGCAGGCAGCCTTGCATTTTGCGCCACACCCGCTGCAGCAGGCAACTGGATGTCGGGAATGTCGGGGATTGCGGGAACGGAAGTAACTGGCGCATTCTGCAAATCTCTGTCTGTCTCTGTCTCTCTCTCTCTCTCTCTCTGTGTGTGTGTGTGTGTGTGTGTGTGTATGTGTGTGCGTGCGTGCGTGCGTCATTATGCTCTCAAAGGGAGCTGCGAAAATATTCAACTTGGCATTGAAGAAGGAGACCTTTCTCGTTTTTTTTCTCGCGCTATAACAATCGTCAGGTCATACCAACTAGCCCAAACTTCTACACTTCTAAGTGGCATTGAACTTACAGTACGACATTGTAATCCGATAAAAACATCGGCAGAAGTGAAACTCTCATGAAACTTACCACTGCGTGTTACATAGGTGCCAGAGACTCAATTGGGCAGACCTGAGGTAATGTTCTTTCCTCTGACATCGTACGAAATTTAAAGTCGGACGACAAACTTAGCACCTAAGCAGTCGAAGTACGAGTATTATATACAAATGCTCGTGAAAATTTCGTCGCGGTTTGTTGACAGCTCCGAGAGCACAACTGCCGCTGCAAATGTTTTACCGGTAACATACATTTGCGCCGTCACCTCACTATTAATGTCAAAGAAATGCGTCTGTTCACCATAGACACATGTTCTGCAGGATACCAATACAATTCTGCATCCACCCACCATCGACGCGCACTCGCTCAAGTACATCGTCTATGACGACTTAATTGCTAATAACCATGATAAACATAAGATGCGTGTCATGTAACAACATGACTACATGCCACACTCATGATGCGCTCGCGGCCGTTTCGCTAGCTTCACATATGCCGAATTCGGTATTACGTGACGTCAATGGAGGAAGAAGGTATGTCACTGGGGCGAACATGATAATCATGAGATGCGTGTCATGTGAGAACATGATTACATGACACAGTCACAGCGCCAATATATTTCGACGTGACGCGGTGCGCGTGCTCGCCGGCATTCATTTCGTCGCTTCACGCCGGCGTTGCCTCGCCCGGCGCCAGTCCTCACAGGCGCGCGCCGCGCTGTGTTGCTCTGGCGCATGCGCGTTTCAGCGCGTCTGGCGCTTCTTTCTCCGTGGTCTCGCGTCCCTCCGTCACGAAAAGAGGGAGACGCAGTGTTGTGGGGGTAACGCATAGGCGTGAAATGCAGCATGTCGCATTTCGCGCCGGTTGCCGTCGGGCTGCGCTGACGGACGCTGGTCGCGCCAGTCGCGCCGGGCGTCAGACTATAGAGTGCTCGCGTTTTCCTAACGTAGCCTCGCTGTTCTCAGCGTGCGCGCGCGTCGACGCTGCATTGGAGTATATTGGGCCCGTCATATAATGCTCGCGGCCATTTTGCTGGCTCCACATTTATCAAATTTGGTGTTACGTGACGTCAATGGATGACGAAATATATGACTGGTGCAAACATGACAATCCTGACACGCGTGTCATGTAAGAACATGATAAAATACCACGCTCATAGCGGGCTCGCTCCACATATACTAAACTTGGTCACACGTGGCGTGAATAGATGACGAAGGGACACATCCAAACATGATAATTATGACTCGGAAATCTTGTATGGTGTAATTTGTCTCCACCTCGTGGCATACCACCTGTAGCATACCACATCGTAACGTTGCGCCAATTTTAAAGTGGAATATGAACATTTTTCCTTCGTGCTTCGCATATCATAGATTCCGACTGTACGTGGGATCTGCCATTTTTTTTTTGTGTGTGGCTCGAAGCAACGCCGCCACCGCATCACGGCGCAGTGCATGTCAGTAGCGTTGCAGGGACGCTCCCCTATTGGTTGCTCGCTTAGCGTCACGAACGGAGACACGTTATCTCAAAACGCCGCATCGTTTAGGGCCGGTTCACGCTATAGCGGCAAGCCTGCCATAACGGTGTAGTGTCGTAGACCGGCGGCCGGCGCCGCGCGCGGGAGCTTGCCGTTCGAATCGCACGGCAAGCTCCTCCGACAAATATGGCTGCCCTTCCGAATGCCGTTTTCGACCGCCTCGAATTTGTAAAGCGGCCGCCGTCTGCACTGCAGCTCGAAAGCTCCGAACTGATGCTTCCATTCGATTTAGACTTATGTCCTTTAGCTTCCACAACACAGTACTCGGATTGATTCCGCACCGTTTTAGAAAGCCATACTCAAATAATTGATGTTCCTTGCCTAAGCAAGCCTCCGCTAATCTCGGAGGGTATAAATTACACATTTGTTAGTTGTCGCTAGAGAGCCAGCGCAACCACCCAGACAGTGAACAAGAGGAATGCAAGACGCCACTTCACGGATCTGCACAGAATTGAACGCAAAATTATTTCGCATGATTTCCGTCGTGAGGCACTGCTCTTTCCCCCATGGCAGCAAAGCACATGCGAAGGCTAGGTAATGAGTGAGAGAGGGGAAGGGCTAGAGGAGAGGGTCGTAAACGGCTGGATAGGGTGCATCTGGCGGGCATTGATAAAATAGAGGAGGCATTGGCTACCTTTACGTAGCACAGTTGCGCATACTTTTTCTTTCCGCCGTTCACGCCGCTATTGTCGAGCTCTGTGACGTGGTGCAAAGTGACGTAAAATGTTGGATTTGACGCGGCAAAGAGAACTCTACGTGCATGATGGCACGGCAGCCATGAGCTCTCTGTTGATATGCGGTGACTTTAGTCTCATCGTCACCACCCTTATGGGCATTTAGCTTGTACGTATACTTCTTTACTTAACGTGTTCACGGATAGAATCTGCGCATGTGCGGGTCTTTACATAACGTGAACCTTTACGTAACATAAACTACCCGTCGGATGGGCTTTACGTTTGCGGTACTATATCGCAAGTCCAGCTTCGATCGTAGGAACTCGCAATATCCGCAGTGCAGAGACTCTAGATATACAGTCAAAAGAAGCAGAAGTGCGAGCACCAATAGCGATTACAATGTTTCGCGGGATTACCAAAGCTAGAATTTCCAGAACACCGAAGCAGGTAGCCCCTGACAATCCGGACAGGTGGCTCCGTCTAATGGAGTCAAAATGAACCGGGCAATCACAATATTGTAATTGCAGAAACATTCTGCATCGTACGTGTAAAAAACCGCTCAGCGGCGTTATTTTCGAATGAGTTACCTTTTCGACCATTTTCTCATGATTGAAATAAAGATGCAGCAGTGGAGGGCTTCGGAAATTTCGACCACCTGGGGTTCTCAACGCACTCCTATATCTAAGCACAAGTGCCTCAAGCATTTTTCGCAACTATATATATATATATATATATATATATATATATATATATATATATATATATTGTGATAGGTTCGTGTGGGCCCAGTCGCTCAACCGACAAGGAATAGGGCATAGACAAAGACAGGACGTTTATACAAGTTGGACATAATTACATACATGAACTAAAACTGCATACATGCACTCCTACCTCACGCCAGTCCAGTTCGCTTTACAGGTTTAAAACACGTAGTCACGGTTCATGCGGCCGTGACACAGCGAATCTAGTTCGCGCACCACTCGACGTCAACCACTCACGCCACTGTCGTCGAGATGGTCCGACGTGCCGCCGCGTCTCCTGGATTTGGGAACGTCCCAGAGTTGCTGTCGCACCACGGCCGTCGTTGGGACAGCAGCTCGCTGTGCGGTGGCTGGTCGCATCCGTGCTCGGTCACGCCCGAGAACACCCGATAGATCGGCCCAGCACGCCTCAGCTTCCCTGACTCGGCAACCCACGTAGACGCCGACTCGCCAGCAGGTCTCGACCTTGACCACGAGCACCGTCGTCGCCTGGCGTAGCTCGTTGCCCGAGGTCGTCTGCAGTCCATTCGTGACAGGCTGCGCGCCGTAACGGGCCGGGAGCCGCGACAACCCTCGTTCTGCCACTGCTGCCCGACTGCTTCAGTCCGAGCTTCTTCTTCAGCGTTCCGAAGAATTTCTCTCACAAGGCCGCTCACGAGCGGCGCCGCCACGCACCACACACGCACTTTCGCCTTCCTCTACCTTCATTTGCGTCAATACTTTTGTTCGCACTTTCAGTCTCGGTTTCCTACTACAATATATATATATATATATATATATATATATATATATATATATATATATATATATATATATATATATATATATATAGTCAGTGGGAGTAATATTTCAATGAGCCAGTTAGTCTTCTTGAAGGTATGGGATATGGCACAACGGGAGCGTTGTCAACAAGGATAAATATATTTATTTTCCAACATTTTCGGGAGGGGTCCTCCCTTCTGGGGACCCCTCCCGAAACTGTTGGGAAGCAAATATATTTATCCTTGTTGACAACGCTCCCGTTGTGCCATATCCCATACCTTATATATATATATATATATATATATATATATATATATATATATATATTGTGTGTGTGTGTGTATTGCTGTATTTTAGGGGCGAATCTCCTCAAGCTGTGGGTCGTGTGCGTCCTCGATGTATGTAGTAGTAGTTGTAGTAATAGTAGTCGTCGTAGAAGTAAGGAGCTACCTCTAGGTTTGTCCTTGAAATGTCCGTTGGATGGTGGTGCCTGTATATGGTGAATATATGAGAAAAGGATACGAGATGCCAGGTGCTTGGAATGTACTCTATTTGAACGGACGGACGGACGGATGGGCAGACAAGCAGCCGACGGCTGGGCAGACAGACAGCCGCACGCACGGGTGGATGAATGCACGTACAGATGGACGAACGAATGGACGCATGGAAGGAAAAATGGACGGACGGATGAATGCACGGACAAATGCATTGACGGACGTACGGACACAGAGATTCACGAACGGACGGACGCATAGATGAACGCCAGCAAAAACAAATGGATGGACGTTTCGCCCCACTCATCTTCATTCACTCCGTGGATATGCCGTAATTTTCTCTACTGCGCGTGCTACGAGTGGCTTAGCTGCACAGCTATTGAACATAATGACGCACCTATGCGCAACTATGCTCCAGTAGGGAGCATATACAGTAGTTACACATTCCTCCAAGGGCTGTTTCCCAAGGAAGAGGGAGGCGTGTTTTCCGCCCCAATATCATACGTCTGTCAGATTTGTTACTTCGAGCCCCTTTCTAAATACGAAGAATTTCTTAGCGAACTTCGGTGAAGTTGAGCATATCTATCTATCTATCTATCTATCTATCTATCTATCTATCTATCTATCTATCTATCTATCTATCTATCTATCTATCTATCTATCTATCTAGACGATTACGTTTGGGTGCTGTTGTGGCCACTCCCTTAACTTGGCGTGAACTAAAATTTGCGTGGGAGGGTAAGATGGATTGACGAATATGACGCGCTGGTCAAAACATCAATAATGTAAAAATCCGTCGCGTACGGCGTCAAACACTTCCCGCCAGAAAGTGACACATACCTATGGGTGGGTATATGCTGCTGATATGCAGGTATGCGCCACAGGTGGTTAAAGCTTAGTATCTACCCAGAAACGACAAGAACGCACATGGGCAATTTTAAAGCGCGAGCGTTAAGAAATACCCGACATCGGCAGCGTCAAGCCAACGAATGCAAATAATAAATGTCAGGGTCCCAGCTGGAATAGAACCCAAGCATTCTGCGTGGCAATGAAGCATTTTACCACAGAGCTACCTACGTCAGGTGTCCAAACTGCTTTGAAAATAGGCGCTATTCTTCGCTGAACATCAATATATTGGTTTCGGTGCTGCATGCCTACACAATTTTATAAATATTATACGCACTTCTTTGATACAGCCGTCACGTCAGGTTAACGTTAATTGTGGCTGGTCGACATGCGCTGAAGTTGATTCATGTAGCAGTCTCCTGGGCCAGCATCCTCGTGAGCATCAGCGCTTCATATCTGCTTCTGCATGGTGTTGCTAATAGGCATTTTCCAGTTGGCATCGCAGCGCGAGTGCAAATAAGGGCTTATATCTTCAACTGTTCAACGTATGTCTGTGAGTGCAACATTTGTACATACATTTAGCGTCGTTTATTGAAATATCGCGCAATAAAAAAAAATGCCCGCAGCTTCCCTCGGGGGAACACTGAGGAGAATGCGGAGCATATAATTGGTTAACGGGGTGTTAAAGTGCGACTTACTTGGGTCGATGGCTAAATTGGTTAACGTGGTTGTGAAATGGGGTGTTAAATTGCGACTTACTTGGGTCGATGGCTAAATTGGTTAACGTGGTTGTAGGAGGGGGTGTTAAATGAGTGAACACGTACACACGTATGCGAAAGGGCGGCGCTGGTCGAAGGGACGTCGATCATTGTGTTTGTGGATTCGTTGGAATTCATTTCACCGCGACCTTGGACGTCGACGCGCCGTACAAACCAACCGACGAGCGGAAATGAGCGAGCGAGCGCCGACCTTGAGTATATATACAGCGCGACGGCGCATGCACTGTCAGCTGTTGAATGTTCTCGAAGCGCGACGGCGCATGCGCGTCCACTGGAGAATCAGGAGAATTGTAGAATGTTCTCGAAGGGGAGAAGCGCGCGCGGCACAGATGGTGCGTGACGGTGCATGCGCGCGTCAGCTGTCGAATGTTCGAGAAGGGGGAGAAGCGCAATGGCGCATGCGCGCGCGTCAGCTGCCGATGTTCTCGAAGCGCGACGGCGCATGCGCGCGCGTCAGCTGCCGATGTTCTCGAAGCGTGACGGCGCATGCGCGCTACATTATACAGCTAGCGAATGTTCGTGAAGAGGAGAAGCGCACCCGGTGTGTAGAGGAGGAAGGGTGCACAGATGGTGGAGGAGTGAAGCGCGCGCGGTGTGTAGAGGAGGAAGGGATGCACAGATGGTGGAAGAAGGAGGAGGAAGCTTGCGGACGGCGCCGCACTACAAGCCTCGGGTATTAGATGCTCTGCATCTAAAACTTGCAACACGGTCACCTTCCATCCGCATGCTTCGCGCATAACGTTGATTCCCCGGTACGTAGGAGCAGCGGAATTTGTGTGTGTGTGTGTGTGTGTGTGGCTCGAAGCAACGGCACCGTCTCATCACGGCGCAGCGCATGTATAGCGTTGCAGGGACGCTTCCTCATTGGTTGCCCGCACAGCGCCACGAATGGCGACACGCTATCTAAAACACCGTATCTTTTACATAGCCATCGTGACCGCCAACATAGAGAACACGGGAATGGTAAGACGCTGCCCCACGGATCTCTACACAACTGAACAAAAAATTGCTTCGTATGATTTCGTAGTGAGCACCTGCATGATGGGCTTTCTTCCGCATGATAGCAAAGCAAACGTGAAAGCTAGGCGATGTGCGACAGCAGGGAAGGGCTAAAGGGAGGTGATCGGCTGGATCGGGCACATCTGGCTGGTATTGATAAAATAGAGGACGTGCTGGCTGAGTGATTGATTGATTGATATGTGGGGTTTAACGTCCCAAAACCACTATATGATTATGAGAGACGCCGTAGTGGAGGGCTCCGGAAATTTAGACCACCTGGGGTTCTTTAACGTACACCCAAATCTGAGCACACGGGCCTACAACATTTCCGCCTCCATCGGAAATGCAGCCGCCACTGCCGGGATTCGAACCCGCGCCCTGCGGGTCAGCAGCCGAGTACCTTAGCCACTAGACCACCGCGGCGGGGCAATGCTGGCTGAGTGAATCGGCAAGGCATATCAGTGAAAGCGTGCAAATATTTAGAGGACACAGAGGAAACCGGTAGGGCCTCGCCGCGGTGGTCTAGTGGCTAAGGTACTCGGCTGCTGACCCGCAGGTCGCGGGATTTAATCCCTGCTGTGGCGGCTGCATTTCCGATGGAGGTGGAAATGTTGTAGGTCCGGATGCTCAGATTAGGGTGCACGTTAAAGAACCCACGGTGGTCAAAATTTCCGGAGCCCTCCACTACGGCGTCTCTCATAATCACATGGTGATTTTGGAACGTTAAACCCCACATATAAATCAAGAAAACCGGTAGGACAGGTGCCAGAGAAAAGTGGGCATGCTTGCCAGAAGCAAAAGCATTTATGAGAAAAAGAGTTAATCAATTTAGGCCTAGATTTGAATTGACGTTGGAATCGATCACTGTTAAAAGCGTCACCAAAACGTGCATAGTTACGCCAGGGCTTTTACGGTTCCGATCCCTGGCCATACGAGTACGCATGCGCATTCTAACATCAATGTGGCGCGTGAAAATTCAGTCTGAGTGGTGAAATGCTTGAGTGGACACGTGGGGAAAGCGTTGTCGATCAGGCATAGCACGTGGTGCGCTTCTCCTGAAATGAAAGAAACGATGCTTCTTTTCCGAGCTTCATTTGAGGGCAGAGAACTTTGGAAGGCAGGGCTGTCGCACGCTGTGATCGCTTGCTGACGCGGTCACTTGGAGTAACGCAGTCAAAACCGTGTAACCTTGCTTGCTCCAACGAGAGGTCTTGTTCTTCGGTGAGGATATTAAGTGCGGACACTACTGCGGCTATAGAGGGGAACACAAGAACACAAACCACGTCCTGCAAGGGAAGCAAGCGAGAAATAGAGAGGAGAGGAACAAAGAAGCCCGTTAGTCACTCTGGGGCCAAGCTGACTCCGTGAGTCCCGTTTTCAGAAAGCATGACTTTCCTCTAAACTGACGTACACAAAACAAGACGACGACAATGCGCCTGCATCAGTACGTCACCACATCGGCTCACGTCTCCTCAAGCGCCATTCCAAGGTAATTTCAGTGCACGTCCCTTGAAGGAACAAAGCTGCGTTCTTCACGTTGACATCGAGGCGGGCTGCACACGCCCTTCTAAGAAGCCCGGCCGCACTGTGTATGCTTCATGCCGAGGGGGAGAGGTGCGCTCCATTTTGACTGGGACCGTCTCAACGATGCTGCAATCTCTCGTGAAAACTCGACTTCACGGTGCTTACTATGCGTGCTAGGCGTTCTCAGCAGATTGTAATATGTTCAGGTGTAGCCCTTTTTAAGTTCGTGAAGTTTTTTTTCATTTTTTGTGATAATCACTATAACGCTCGGCATTCATTTTGTTGTACCTAATAGCCTGAATTTCATTTCCGATGAGCATCCTATGTTATATTGTGGGTAAAGGGCTCGCGTACGAGCTCGGAGTCAAATGAGTCGATCTTCTTTGGTTTGCTCTGCAGGCACATACACGAAGTACCGCTTTACGTAATGCCGTTCCACACGTGCTGCAACGTTAAGCATGTCCGCAAGAGTGCTCGTTCGAAAGGCCTCCTCAACGCACGGCATGTTTCCTACGCGAATGAAGCAGCTTGTTGATTCAATACATGCTGCTCATTGCTACCCTTATGCACCGCTTTTCGTCTTCTTGATAGAACGTCTTGCGTATACTTGCAAGCTTTCGCTAAGATCAGTTTTGAATGCATGCATTCTGCTCATATCGATTGTGTGGCCGATACGCGCCACTTGGTTCGTGTTCACTCACTGCGCTCGAGAAAGAAGGCACGGGAATTGCATTCTTTTCTTTCGCGGGGCCTCCATTTGGCGCAGCTCTTTTAATTAGAATATGCGAATGCTGGGACATCAAAAAAGAAAAAAAGAGCAAGGGAGGAAAAGAAACCCTAGACAGATCCGCTGAACACAAAAACAGATATGTGCACGAACACTGGCACGGAAGTTTCTTGCTGTGCACCCACTTATATTCTGTTTTTTTTTTATACATTCACAGGGCTCTCGCAAGAAAATAAGCAAAAAAATAAAACAAGAACCCTTTCTGTGTTCCACCAGGTTTGAAATCACTTCGAGCCTGCAAGAACATAAAGAACAAAGTGATAGGATTCTCCAGAAAAGTTTTGTCCGTGTTTACTTTACCCGACAGAAAAAAAAAGAAAATTATAAAGAAGGTGGCTGAACAGGAAGCGCTGTTGAAGGGAAATAAGAGAAGGCGGCACTCATACGTTTCTTCTCGAAAAAAAAAAAACTGAAATAAAGATCTGTCGTGCACGCTTCGTCGGCGCGTTCTTGACGAGTTGTTTTTCTTCTCGCTGTCTTTGTTTTACGCGCCGGCATGGAACAGCAACAACAGGGATGCTTAAGCGAGGGCAGCTCAAGAGGCGCAGCAGCCGGCCGGTTGCGATCGGCGGTGGCTGAACGATTCCCCGGCTGTTCTTGAGTAAGAGTGTGCAGATCGGCCGCTTTCAAGAAATACCGGCAAGATATAGTATGCGCCGTTGCTTTTAATTCCATTCTCGTCACTCGTCAAATTTCACGTATCCCGAAAAGTTAATACAGAATCACTATAATGAAGCACGTTGTTGCAACTATTTACACCATAATGAAGTGGGGACACGCACATGACATATTCTTCTAAAGAACACGCTTGAAAAGGAAGTCTCTTCCGAACTTATTCTGGCCAATTGGAGTACTATATAAGAAAGCTTAATTTCATGACATAAGAGCAAGACGAGGGCTGGTTGTCGGCGAGGAAAGACCAAGCTTCATGTGACAACGGCTATAGTGAGCAATATATAAAATGAAATAGCCTCGACACTCGGAGGGTGGCGCCTTTTCGATGACTCTCTCAACGTGTCTGGTGTCACGATCCGCCACGTGTGTGGCACAAATACCAGCTTGATGTGTTCCGCGCTACACGCGTCTTTGCAGTGATAGCGTTTTTACAGACGATAGTCTTTCTTCGGGACCTTCGACGAAAAAAAATTTGGTATGTCTGTCTGTACATTTGTCTGTTTGTTCGCCCTAACGATACCTGAAACGGCACCGAACGGCCAACCCCATCCACAGCACCCACAAATGTTGCTCAAGGTTTAGCGTTCATAGTTGTGCGATTGTCAATTAAAAAAACACATATTGCGCATAAATGAGGTGCCATAACAACTTGTTTTGTATGTCTGCATTTATACTAGAACAGACACACACAAAACACTCTAAGGAGTGTAGCGCTTAACGCGCTGCGCTGATAGTGCAACGCGATGCTAAAGAAAGTGTTTCCAACGCTTTGCAATGACGGCACGGTGGTGGCACCTGCCCGTCGCTTTGCATTCTACACCTTATCACCTCCGTGACTTGCACGGATCTTTCTACGCAGTCGCGCATGCCTTCGTTTTCGAAGATAACTGCCAGATGGCGCTCGAGTTTAACGTGCCTAGATTCGCTTGTTCGCCTCCGTTACACGTTCGAGGCACTCTGACGCAGCGTCTCCAGAATACCATTCACCGATTTTCTTGCGCAGAACATCAAATAAACGTTTTGTTCGCTCTCTCCAGACGCAAGACAATCGTCTTTCTACGACATTTACAGTGTAACACGTAGATTCGGGCCAATTTTTCTTTCTTTGATTATCATGCAAACTCCGCTGTGTATTCATTTTGTCCTAGGGCCGGGTCACGCCAGCAGCAAACATGCTCGCCTTTGACGTTTGACGTTCTCAGGCAGCCATGCGCGGCTGCTTCCTACGCGCACGTCTGCCGCTCTTTGCCGTTCGAAAAATGGGTCGGAAACCCACTTTTGCACCGTTTGTCGCTTGCCGGAGAGCTACGTAGCGAATCAGTGACGGAGGAGTGGCATGGCTGAGCCGCGCCGCCTGCTTTCGCCTCTCCGCATCGTCTGCGTCTGCTGCGGGACACTTCGAGCTGCTTGCTTCTTGCTCAGCCGTTTTCACGCTATGTCGTACGTGTTGTTCTCGGACTACGTTCTAGCAGTGATTAGAGCTTTTTAGCCTATCCGGTAATAAAAAACGCGCAGAGCAATCCAAAATGACGTCTCACAAAGCAGGCGTTCCCTCCGAGATTCGGGAAAGCTTGCTTAAGCCTACCACATCAATTATTTGAGTATGGCTTTAAAATGCGGTGCCGAATCGATTGGACTACTGTGTTGTCGAGGCTAAAGAGCATGAATCTGATATCAGTTCGGAGCGTATGAGCTACGGGGCACATGGCGGCCGCTTGATAGATTCGAGACGGTCGACCACTGCATTCAGAAGATCGGCCATGTTTGTCGGAGACTGAAATGCCTCGCCAGTGAAACACTCAGTGCACTTCAAACAGCTCTCCTGTGAGAGTGCCGGCCGCCAGTCTGCGGCACCGCGCCGTCCGGCCAGGCTTGCCGTTAGCGTGAACCGGCCCTTACGCGCACACACACGAGCTAGGGGCGGAATTTCCCGCAGAGCTGGGGACAGCACAATGCCGAAATCTGCTTGCCGTATCGGCCGATTGTGGTGCACCATCAGATTTTTCAGCAAAAGCGAGGCACGCGCGCCGACATCTAGCCGAACCGTGAAGCCCTTTGCCACTTTGCATCCGACAGCGGCCCGGTGATTCGTCAAGCGCTCGTGTTTTGCCTTCGCGCATTGCTCGCGGTGGCACATGGCCGTGTTTGCTTAATTATCAACGTTACCCACACGCTGCAACGACCGGGACCTTCAACGAGAGCAGCGCTATCGAAACACGCCCGAGAGGGGAAGATGCACAAAGGGCGCTCAGTCCCTACAACTGGTTGCAGCAGTCGAGCAACTCAATGAATGGCAGCACTGTAGCTCGGCCTCGCGCTTGTGACATTCAACTAAGTGCGTACCGCCTGCTGCTTGAATATGTGAAAGTTATCAATTTGAATGACTGATATGTGGCGTTTAAAGTCCCCAAACCACCATATGAATGTGAGAGACGCCGTAGCTGAGGACTCCGGAAATTTCGACGACCTGAGGCTCTAACATGCGAAAGTGCAGTGTGCAAATGCACGGGTACGTAAGTGCCTTTCCATCTGATTACTTGCAAGACTAAGGGTGGCGTGATCGTTCGTTGTTGCCTTGAGATCGTTTCAACGTTTTACAAGGTGACGTTAAAGCAAAAGCCCCACTCAAACCCGTGCATACATGGCATGCAGGCGCGTGCCAGGGATGTTTTCCGAAGGGCCACCTCCTTGATTAAGGGACGAGAGGAACCCTGTTGAAATGGTCATTTTTCGCTCTCTATACTATAGCGAAAATACTTTTAAGGGGGGGCGGGTGTGCCACCTTCTGGCTGCGCCCCTGGCCTACTATGGGGCTGGCAAGCATTCTACCAGAGAGGCGTGGCAGTCATTAACGCTGCTCCAGAATGACCACCAAAACTGTTCTAAGCTTTGACAATGTGGGGCTTACAAGTCAGTCGAATTGCGCTTCAAGCGTATGATTGCACCATCATTTACACAAAGTTTGGATGAGTCATGGCTTTAATTGGACAGCTAGGGTAGGCAAAACATATAAAAAATCCTTTTTTGCATTATTTAAAACCTGCAGCCTTTTCTCAACCAGAATCAGTTGTTTTTTGTCTTAGTATGATATAATTTTTCTTAAAAAGACACATTTCAAAACTTGTGCGGTGGCCAGCCATGCTCCGATTCTAACGTAGTAAGAGATACCTTGCAACTCACGCATCATAGCCGTATGGAGAAGCTACAGTTTGCAAGCTTTAATGCATTTGGCAACATTCAGAGAAAAATGGGCGCAGAACTGGGAAAAAGAAAGAAACCAGAGGCATAAAGTTTTCTGTCGAGAAATTTATATCTGGTCGGGAACGTCTTAGTGTTGTCATCATTGGCAAGAACGAAAACTGTTATGGGGGGACATTTAAAGAAGCAGAGCTAGCTTGGAGCACATACGAAAAGCTATCCGTTCCAGGTATATTGACATGACATCAAAGGATACCAATCAATCCTACGGCTTTTGCTTGAAGGACGCCGAAACTTGGTGTGAATTCAATAAAGCCAATTTTAATGGTGAATTATTCGTTCATGAAAACCACCTTCTAGCACCTATTACAGAGGCGTTATGCTAAATTATCTGGAAATTGCTCTTTTCTAGTTACTTGCTAAAGGCCTCCATGGGAAATCTCAAAACCATAACGAGTCGTTGCATTTTCGTGTGGGAGTGCGCTCTGAAAAAAAAAAGCAATCTTCGTGCATCAATCGCTGTATACCTGCACTCTTCATGCCGTGTTCACTTTAAAGATGGCGCCACAGCCATTCTGAATGTGCCTAATTATTTTGAAATTCGACGTGTCTCTGCTTGTTGACGTGTATCTACTTGTTTACTGAGCCTTCTGGCCCACTGAGCCGCTTAGCTATTACTCTTTACAGTGTCCACCGCTGTGTGAATACTGATCGTAGGGTCGGTTTTCTGTCGTTTAGAACTGATGCACTTCGGTGGTTCTACACACCGCGCACATGAAATGATTGCCTTCCCTAATTGCTCGTGAAAATTCAGGGGCCGCGATAGGGGTGTGCAAGGTCAAGTGAGCAGAGGGGGCGCTAAGTCACCCCATACATTCACATGATAAGGGGGGAGCGACCACGACGCGTTCTTTACAAGTTTGGAACAGTTCTGGAACATCCTGCTGCGTTTCGCATCCTAATAATCATTATTGTTTCATTAGCAACATTGCACTCTTGTTCAGCGCTTCTATATTTACGTTGTAACATTATTTGTAATTATTACTATTATTTTATTGTATAGTCACAAGTGTAGTGCTGCATCTTTGTACTTAAGATATTATTTTTCAAGTGTCCTAGCGCTCCCCTGTGTAATCATCGTACGCACACAGGGTATCATAAAAAACTACGGAAATGCAAAAATAATTAAATAATTATTAATCAATTAATTATTAAATAATTAATTAATCATATTTACTATAAGGAGATATGATGCTCGTGCTTTCTAAACTTAACAGGCCACCTCGGATCAGGCCCTTAGCCGGGGGGGGGGGAGCGACAAAATGCCTGCAAATTTTCACAAAATCAGGACGATGTTTTACGCAATAAAGTTGGGAGTTTTTCAGCAATAGTCAAGGTCCACGGCAAGCGCCCCCTACCACTATTGAAGAAAAAAACATATTCTGGGTACGGGCCTGCCTCAGCTATATTTTACGGTTTCGGGCAAACAGCGGGACTAATTGCGGTGGTTTAACTTTCAGCTTTTAGCACTTGCTGCAGTTCGTATAAATAGAAAATCTTAAGGAACATTTCACTTTGACAAATGGTTGAACCATTCAGACGAAAAAGAATATTAATAATTCTTGAGGCTTAAGGTCCCAAAACCACCTTGTGATTGTGATTGTGACAATGGAGGGCTCCAGAAATTCATACCAGGGGGCTCTTTAGCGCGCACCAAAATCTGAGCACATGGGCCTGCGGCATTTTAGCCTCCATCAAAAATGCGGTCGCCGTGACCAAGATTCAATCCGGCGAACTGCGGATCAGCAGCTGAGTACCTTAGTCACTATACCACTGTGATGGGTAGCAATTAAAGAAGGAATGAAGGGTAAGTCTGAGGGCTAGTTTTCTTTGTTAGGCACAATAATAATAAGAACTGACACACAAATATGCCGAAAGAGTATGGAAGATTTTATGAGAAGTGATTGTAATTACATAACAATTACTTCTAAGAACATTAATGATATGTCCATTGGCATAATTCTATGTCAGTTACAGTTCATACTAAAAAAATGAGATTTGAAACACGGTCGATCCATCTGCCTTAGGAACCGGTATTATACGAAAGCGAAACGTCCGAAAAAAGAAAAACACTTCTACATTCGTGGCCGTGTTCTCGTAACAGCGCAACAACTGCAGGAAGAGACAAAATGGACTTGAAATATGCACTGTGCCGGTTCGTTTGCTTCTTCAAAAATTAAATAATAAATTCAATAAAATCATTTGACAACAGCGCTCTTTCCTGTTCACTTTGTCTTTTTGTATACAGTTGTCGTGCCATTACTACAATGCAACACAATGATCCAACTCGCCCAAGTTAAGCTCTTGTTGCTTTCAACATGTTATGCTGGTGAGAGCTTGCACAATGTCTTTTTGGTGTAGCACCGCTTCGTGTGGATGCACCTACGTTGACCCATAGTGGTATATCTAAAGTCAGGGAGCGTTAATAAGCCCTTGCGGTGGCTCAAGCACTTGACACAAAACGGGACACAGCTTGTGGGGTATTCTGTGCAAACATGGCATGGGCAGGCGCATAATCAGTAGCACCCAATATGCACCTATAGGGAAAGCATCGTCACTTGAAGAAAGTAAGGACCGCTGTCCAACGATTAGTTGAGATGATCAAGCGGCAAAGGAGAAACGGCGGGTCACAAAAGAAGAAAGCGCTTCTTTCCCGTTGTGCGCTGGACCAGCGCTAAAAACTAGCGCGAAAAACCAGCTCGTGCAGTCTTGACCACTTCTCTTTACGCGCACACAGAGCACTTCAGGAATGTGCGACGCAGAGGTCGTAGTTCGAGCTGTGAACGCACAACGGCGCTTGCGTGCCCGCTGGCACGTCTGTCACTGTAGCAAAAGATGGCAAAAACATTCACTCGGACTGTAAACGAAACGGGAGGGAGGAATGGATTGATTTGGCTCTACCCTACAAGTCGGGCGGCGGCTAACGCCATGTACTTAGTGAACCAAAAAGTAGATTTATCCTTTTTTTCCCTTTAAATAGTGAAGTTGAATGCTGGTTCTTTGCAGTGAAGGATTTATTTTCACTCATGCCTTGATTGTAGCCACCAGTCAGATAACCTCCTTCTAGATATTTCTACCCGCTTAAACTATATTTTGCCGTCCCTGCTCCTAAACCCCAGTGCTTTGAAAAACTCCGCGCCATCATCCTGAACTATAGGGTGAAGCCTTTTACAGAACATTATCAAGTGTTCGGCAGTTTTCTCCTCCTCTACGCGCGCACATCATACCGTGTCTACCCCTTCGTATATGACACTTCTTTTTGCTTTGGTGCTCTACTTTTTTTCTAAGTATTTACCCATTCATTTTCTCGTTCACTTCTTCTGTTTTGTATCGACATTCCTTATGTACAATTAGCTGAGAACCTTCCTAGCCCAACACTCCTCCCCCATTTCTCTCAATCGCCATTAAAATTTTACCTTGCTGCTAGCTTCCCAGTCTTCGAATGATGTCCATCCCATATTCCCTTGTGTTTCCTGATTTGGTGTATTCTCGTGAGCCCCTAAAGCAAGCCTACGTACTCCACGTTGCTTAATTTCTAATTTTGCTCGAACTTGTGATCTCAACCACAAAACCGCATGGCCGAACGTCATACAATGCACCATGACCTCTTTCCAAATTCCTCTCACAACATCATACCGATTGTAATTCCACAGTGCCCTATTTTTCATCGCAGCTGCATTCCTGTTATCTTAGTCGTTACGTATAATTCGTGTCCCCTTAGGTACTCGGTCCCATGTTTTATCTGCATACACTCAGATATTTGAATTTATCGGTTATCTCTAGCGTGACCTCCTGTATTGTAATCTTCATTATCATTAAAGATCATGACTGCTGATCTTTCATTACTGAATCTGAAATATAACCGATTTTCCTTATTACCGCAAACAGAAGGAAGGAAGGAAGTGCCTGGAAACTGTGGCTCACACCCACGCCGGGGGATTGACCAAGAACCGGGTAGTTCTGACTAAATACTGTTAATTTGTTAGCTCACGGTTTAAACTATAGAAAAAGGGCAAAAATAGATGAGAAATATACAATTAGAAATAACGAATACAGGAAATGAAGCAGATGGTTTGATCAAAAACAATAAGTAAATGAATGTTTAAAGCAATTTGAAAAAAATGGTAATTTAGGAGTAATAATAGTTTCTAGTGTCTGAATCTTTTTGAAGCTTTAATTAACTCCTGGAAGGCATGGGCAACTTTCCCGTCAGTGAACCCCAGGGACAAAGCCAAAGTCTATCAATTCCTGCAAATCTTCCTTGTTGTCGACCATTAGCCGACAACAAGAGGGGCAGTCGGGGAGCAGCGCATTCTGTCGGCGCTTGTTCGTGCCATGAGGCCATACCAATTGTCTCCGAGATAGTGCAGCGGTGCATACCCTTTATGAAATTGGCCGGCGCGCAATCCCAGAGGCCAGGCAGTGAAGGTAATCCCAGTGGCCAGCCAAGGTAAGCGCAAAAGAGAGAAGGTGAGAGCGAAAATTATAAGGCACGCACGTCCTGAAGGCATCGCAACAGAGCACTGGTACTCCTATAATGTTGCGGATCGAAATCTGGGGTCATCTACATCAACGAAAGTTCTTCTTCCAATTTTTATTTTTTTGGCATCTGTTCGTGTGCACATAACTGACGTCCCTTCGGGATGTCACGTCCATAAAGTCTTGGTAGACAAACACTTTGTTGTTAAAGTAATGTCGACGCATTGCGACGAGCCAAATAATATCCCGGTTGATGGCTCACCAAAGCATGGACGAATCACTGCATGCAAACGTAACAACTGTTAATCCAACTAGCACTGATGTGTGGGGCGAGCATTCCCACGTGCTATAAGCTCGTATGGGTAGCGGAGCAAAGGTCATGTCATGACCATGGCAGCCTGGTTTTGTATCTACCGGCAGTGACGTATCTATGCCTCCGTGATGGTGCGTCCGGGGCGACGTGGAATGCAGCCCGGTTGAATGATAGCGAGAAGGAGGCCGCGCGGAATGAGGCGCAGTTTGTGTGTCGCCAAAATTTCAATAAATAAGAATCTGGGAATGTAAACAATGAGCACTAGGGCACAAAAGCGAGGCTATAGGCACGCGTATTTAGATGGCGCTGTTCCGACGCCGCTTCGGATATATATACTGGTAGGGCCAACATGGCGAAGAAATCAAATTCACTCTTTCGGGGACCGCTATGGTAATTTATACAGCGAATACCCCAACTTGAAGTCCATACCACTTGCGGCCGTAGGTAAGCTGTTGATTTGCATAAAAGCCCCTTCGTGCGGCTGCGCCATCGTCGTAATCCCCCTTTTGAGAACACTCAGGTATTCCTCCGATCTACCACACTAATCCGCCGTCTAGCTCGATGCTTCTGAACACTCATGGTTGTCACCCATGCTCGAATAGAAAAGAATGCGAGCCGAGAAGAAAATGTCCTCCACTTAGCTTTTTTCGTACCAAACTTATGCCAGTCGAATAGCGACGAAGCATCACAGCGATTAATGGCTCCCTTGCGCGATGCCGATGTGCACGTCTAAGAATGGAGTGAACGGGCAATGAGGTCGGCCAAGCTGGTAATGATCCAACATTTTTGAGTGGGGTGAGACACGCAGCGAGATATGACAAGACACTTTTCATATATTCTTTTCTCCGTCAAGTTTTGTGCTGTTACTCATACGATATCAATATTTAATCTTTTGAAACGAGATCTCGACTACCACCCCTTTCTTCGCGTCGCCACAAATTGATTCATTCTTCGCCCAATCAACCGCCTTGTATATCAGCTGATACACGCATATCTCATCGAACCAGTCATCCGTTTTAGGTTGCTTGCCCATCATCTCGCACCAGTACTTTTACTGCTTCCTTCTTTTTTCAAGCAGCCACAGACTAGAAGGGCTTTCCCCAGGACTTCGGGACCATGGCCTCATCATCTGCCTTTGAATATAGCATTATTGATCATTTTCAACAGTAAAAACTACGCTCACTGGGTATTGTTAACAAAATACAAGCCCACCTCTTAAATGATAACCCTCCATGAAAGAGGGGAGCTTTGAAGTAATTAACTAAACGGAACTGAACCTGTTGGGGCAATAAAACATGATGGACATGAACGCGCAGGAGGGACCATTTTGTTCACGAAGGTGTTTTTCGAGGGCAACACATAACGGTACGCCCGAGGATTTTGCGCAGCCCCGTGTTATTTATTTATTTATTTGGTTATTTATTAACTTACACATGTACTCCAAGCGCCTTCTAAGGGCATTGCTGTAGGGGTATTTATAAAATTGAAATTGCATGCATGTCATAAAAAGAAAAAAAAACGCCAGGCCTGCGCTGTAGGCGCAGCACAGTCACAGCAAAAGCTAGAAGAGCGGCCTTTCAGAGCCTCTTCAAAACAATCAATGGGTAACTTCTGCAAACACACTTGCTTGGCACCCACTAGGGCATTAAATATAAGCTTTCAGGTAGTAGGCCGAAATTAGCTATGCTATTTTTCGCTATTCTTCTGAGAAGCGTGGTATCCGCTAAACACTTGCAAGGAATTTTGTGCCAATTGTCCATGGAGTGGCTGACGACGATGAGGAACTAAGGCTGAAGTGGGTATGCGCCAAAGTTAATAGAGAAACAAGAAGAAGATTTTGTAATGGGTTAGAGCGTTGAACGGCCCACTCGTTACGCTATTCGCATTGTGCGACGACTGGTTGTTCTTTCACTGTATCAAGTCGTATCAAGTCTTTCACTGTATTCAGTCGTATTAACGCGATTGCTTTGTCGACATCGCCCCGCCGTGGGGGTCTAGTGGCTAAGGTAATTGGCTGCTGACCCGAAGGTCGCGGGATCGAATCCCTGCTGCGGCGGCTGCGTTTCCAATGGAGGCGGAAATGTTGTAGGCCCGTGTGCTCAGATTTGGGTGCACGTTAAAGAACCCCAGGTGGTCGAAATTACTGGAGCCCTCCACTACGGCGTCTCTCATAATTATAGCCTGGTTTATGGACGTTAAACCCCACAAAACAATCAATCAATCAATCAATGCTTTGTCGACATCAAGCCTGCCTAAGGCAAGTTTGACAACAACTCACAAGCAGCGGTGTAGCTCAGTGGTAGAATCTGGCACCCAGCGAACTCGGGTTCGATCCCTAGTGTGCCATTGTTCCTAGGTCATGCCTGCCTAAGGCAAGTATGACAAGTTACAAGCACCGGCGTAACTCAGCGGTAGAATATTGGGCTAGAACCCAGTGGACCTGGGTTCAAGCCCCACTGCGTCAATAGTGCAAAGTTTTTTTTTCTAATTTTGCACGATGTGGTTACCGACACCGGCGGCGGCGTTGGACAACACGCAGCTGCGCGTGACCCCAAAAGTTATCTCATAACACCTTTCGCTGTAAAAAATGCACAGAACAAAACAAAAACTGGTGATCAGAGCATACGACATATACGGCCCAAATACATGGACTGGAAATTTTCGATATGCTAAATAAAAAAAAGCAGTGACAACAGCCGAAGAGAAAAGCGGCATTTGGTAAAAACATGCTCTTTTTAAAATGAAAAAAAAAACACTGTGTGGTTAGTGGTAACAATGTTTGAAATAAATCACTGTGTAGTTGTTGTTGTGGGTCAAGAAAAGTGATCTTGTACAGAAGCCAGGCGAACGTCTGCCTTGCCGTAACTACCACTAGACGCCGTATGCTAGCGGCATTCTAAAAAAAAAAACGACCAAAGGTGCTTTCTCGCGGCTAAAAGTGTTAGCATAACTACTACTATTTCAATATACCAAAGAGCGTCGTCCTGACACTCTTCGGAATAGCCTGCACATTGCTCTACGACGCCCAAATTTGTGAGCAAACACTGTTGGGCGAGTCTATACTTAGCACGGTACAAGTGGGAATGTGCCTAATGAAATCTAAATAATGCCGAAAACATAGCAGTATCATGCCTTCAGATTTCGTCCTTTTAAGCGCAATTATTATGCCCAAACTAATGGATACCTGTAGCGCGAAACTTGTGCGCGAAATGTGCATGTCGGCAGTGTGCACAAACCAATGATAGAGCTCAAGCAATTAATTGGTTGATGGGATAAAAAGTGTTTCTCAACTTTTCCCTCATGACATTGCTTTCTTGATGGCGGAAGCTTCTTTGCAACTCTCGTGTCAGTAATAAACAACAGCATGTGCCACAGAGCCGCATTTAAGCACATCGAAGGGCGCGTTTCACCCGGGCTTTTTTGTCCTGCCGTGATTCGAACGCACCCCTTGTCTTCTAATGAATGCCTCCTTTCCACTGTTTACCCTTTTCCTCCACGCCGTGGCGTACATGTTTGTTTATTGCTTCCCAAAAGCCCGCTGTTTTTTTTTTTTCTCTGCCGCTGCACCCCTGTCGAAACCCCGCCCAGCTGCGCCGTTGTTGTTGTTGTTGCTCGCAGTGCTTTTTATGTGGGAAGGAGAGCGCTCCATTTTTTGATGCAGTCCGAACCGTGAGCCGCCATCTTGTCGTTCTCGGCGTGACTCATGTGCCGTGTTCTTTTGTTGCCTTCCCTCTCTGACCTTTGCGTTTGATTAGCGCGGCTCTTCAACGGTGCCTGCACGCCGCCCGAGGCTGTAGCACGCCCCCATGTTCCATGGCTGCCCAGCTGGGATACTTGCTTTCGGGATCCAACTCGACGTTGTAGCGAGAAGCGTAGTGCGGAAGGAGTTCTCCAAGGTAGCTGTCAGTAATAGACAACTGATTTCACCCGGCTAGCTCTAGTATAGTATTTGCTGATTTGGCTAAAGATAAGTGGCAAACCCGGTGTATACTACGTGAACTTCCAGTGAAGCACAATAAACACGTGCCTGAAGGGATTGATTGATGTGGTAGCCGGCATGCGGCTTCGTTCAGACAACGCAACATAGAGAACTGCGCTCTCTTTAAGCAGGCACGTAGTTTAAGACGTCCTTATAAAGTGGCGCATCAGCTGGTAATGGCAGAAAGAGGACGTGGTAACTGCGTGTATGTAACAAAAATAAGTCTTCCATAAAAAAGCGACAAAGTCGTGAAGAAAAAAAAAGTCTGAACTATATAGCGAAAACAGCGCTAAATAAATCAGAAGGCATTTCAAACAAATTTTGAAGGGAAGCGAAGGCATACAAGAAACAGAGACGAAAAATAAAGCCATTGAACAAAATTCTGCTGTGAAAATCTCCATGGATACTGAAGAGGATATGACTTGGAAAGAAAAGCGATCTTGCCAGTGTTTCGACTTGTGCCTGATGAGGAGGCCACTTTAACACTCTGAGTTAGAGAAACCTTGCCAATTGCTCCATCGTGGGGCCAAGCAAAGCTTGGTTCTATTGGAGTAGATTTTAGGTTATCGAAGGCACGACCCGCATTGTTTGTGTTCTCTGCATAAAGAACAACTAGGTATACAGTACGGGCATGTTACCCATGGCTATAAAAGGTGATAGGGATAAACGGGTGTGGAATGATCCAACTTTGTGCTCTTTTCCTACAACGTCTTTTCACATTATGCATCGTAGTACCCATATCTGTAACCGTTGACTTTCTGTATAAAATAATGCTTGTACAGCTGCATTCACAGCGCATATTATCAGTGCTGTTTTCATAATATCCCGCATAATATCCAAAGTGGCACTAATATTTAAGACAGGTAGCGTCCGTGGCAGAAATAAACGTAGCCACGAGGGCCGAGCCAATTCAGACGTAGGGTATATTAACGTGCAGGGTGGCAGGAATAGGCTGAAGTGGGAAGAGCTAGAAGAACAACTAAGGGGGGAGAGGCCGATGGTATACAGTTTTGTAAAAACACATCTTAGGGATATGGAACAACCTCCTAACAAACCAGACTACGCGTGGGAATATTGTAATAGAACAGAAGAGAGCAGAAAGGGGGGGTGGTATTGGAGCATTCATTCATAAAAGTACAGACTGGCAAAGGGTTCAGCAGGAGTGCAAGGAACATTTATGGCCAAAAGGGAAAGTTGCAGGGCAAATGACGATTCTTGGTTTGGTGTACTTGTGGACGGGAGCAAAGGCCAGAAAGAAAAACTAGGCAGTGGTGGAGTGTATATCAAAGAGCAATAATGAATTAGGAGGAGAGTGTGAAATAATTATTTTTGTAGATATGAATGCGCACATAGAAGATATAGATGGGTATACCTACCCAACAGGCAAAATGATCATGAATATGTGTGAAAGGCATGATTTAATCATTTGCAACAGCACCGAAAAGTGTAAAGGGCAAATAGTATGGGAGGTAGGAAGGCTGCAGTCGACGATAGATTACGCACTGATGTCACATAATATGTATCATAGGCTTAGGAGAATGCACATAGATGAAGGTGGCTCCAGAAGTCTGGGTAGTGATCTCAAACGTATCAAGCTAAGTTTCGGAAGAGCAGTGAAAGTGGGAAGGAGACAATACGAGCAACTACAGGAAAATTTTTATTCAGAAAGGAAATTGAAATGGCTACTAAACAAATTGAGAAAGTAACCACTGAGGATAACAAAACAGTGTGGACATACACGAATCTAATTAGACTGTTTGAGCTAGAGCGTACTAAGGCACGTGAGAAGTCATCCCGAAAAATACTACACAATCCCAAGAGTTGGTGGGATGAGGAAGTTAAAAGAGCCATAGCAAAACGCCAGGACGCCTCTAGGAAACGCAGACATGCTAAGCAGCGATGAACCGACAGATGATGTTTAAAGAAAATTGGAAATCTTTCTAAGCTGTAGAAGGGAAGCATCCCTTCTGATGAATAAAAAGAATAGAAGTAAGGGGGCTCAGTGGCTGGCAGAAATGAAGTGTGTTAAAAAAATGTTGGGACACGAGCACAAATGATTGTGAGCAAGATTCGAGAGTCAAACTAATTTTATCTTTGCGAATCCAGCTCGATTTACACTCTTTGTTGCTTGATGTGATGTCAGCAGCTCAGTGGCATGTACAGCTATAACTTTCAGGCATATTGCGTGCACAACATAAGTGTGAACTTCTGGTGGTTTTGGATGGATGAGATGATGACCCGTAGAAGTCAGAAGAAAAGTTTGTTTCAATGCAAAACTAGAGGCTAGAGATGAAGGTAACAGAGCTTATCCTGGGAGCTTCACTTATGGCATGATTGCTACCAGTGACTTCAGAGTGAATGATAATTAGAACTGTCCAGATGGATGCGACGTTTTACAAGGATAATGCTCGAGTCCATTGTTTGGCTTTCCGCAATGTCGAACGTGCAAGTAACTATGCACGTTAATAAATGAAATTTTCACTTCGTGTTTGAAAATGTAGTCACAGGACAGTAAATGTGTCTTTTGATACTCTGGCTGTTGCATATACATTTTTTTTGTTTTCAGTAGTTCTAAGGTAGATGAATGATGACGACCTATATTGCAATTTTTACGGTAGTTCTTTTGTGATGCTGTGTGATGAATAAAAAAATAGAAGAAAGGGGGCTCAGCGGACGGCAGAAATGCATAAAAGAAATAGAAAGGCAGCCGCGAAATTTTGGAACCATCTAAACTCCCTAAGAAACGAGACGAGCTTAGAGCAGAGGTTTATAACTACAGATGAAGGTGCTAGGCTAGAAGGGGACGAGGCTATTGAATATTTAAGAACAAGGGTGACAGAAAAATTTCAACAAAGTGTCTTATGCACCACAATAGACAAGGATGGCTCAAGTGTAGCAATGTCTTCATTTTCACAACGAGAGTGGGAAAGGGCTCAAGAGAGGGTTCCAAGTAGTACATCAACAGGCCCAGATGGCATTCCAATTATGCTGATAAAGACATTGGGTCTGAAGTCTAAACAGACTTTGAGAGAGGCAGTGAGCAGAAAAAATAATCGATGGTGAAGTCCCCGATGGATGGAAACTTAGCAGGATGAGCATGATCTATAAAGGAAAGGGGGGCAAAGCTGGCATAAACAACTAACGTCCTATAACAGTGACATCAGTGGTCTACAGGCTGGCGATGCAGATTATAAAGGAAAGACTGCAGGCATGGATCGAGGATGAGGGGGTGCTGGGGGAACTGCAGAATGGGTTTCGGAAACACAGGAGGTTGGAAGACAATCTCGTCTCACTGACGCAGTGCATCGAAATAGCAGAAAAGGAACTCAGGCCCCTGTGGCTAGCATTTTTGGATATCAAGGGAGCGTACAATAGTGTAGTTCAAGAGGACCTGTGGGGAATACTGGACACACTAGGTGTGGAAGACAGAGTCGCTAGTCTTTTAAAAGAAATCTATAAAAGTAACAAGGTAGTTATAGATTGGGAAAAACAGGTATCCAAGCCCACAGAGGTGAAACAGGGGCTTAGGCAGGGGTGTCCTTTGTCACCCTTGTTATTCCTGAAGTACCTACAAGAATTAGAGGCCAAATTAAAGGAAAGTGGAGCTTCAATCTCTCTTTCGTCAAACAAGGAAAATTTATTGGTCAGGCACCACCAGCAATAGTGTACGCAGATGATATAGTGCTAATGGCCGACGACAAGGAAGATTTGCAGACATTGATGGACATCTGCGGTAATGAAGTAGATAGATTAGATTTCAGATTCAGTAAGGAAAAATCAGCAGTCATGATTTTTAATGACAATGAAGGTAGTGAGCTTAGAATACAGGAGGTCACGCTAGAGAACAGATAACTACAAATATCTGGGAGTATGGATAAGCAATGGGACTTATTACCTAAGCGAACACGAAATATACGTGACGACTAAAGGTAACAGGGATGCAGCAGTGATGAAAAATAGGGCATTGTGAAATTGCAATAGGTATGATGTTGTGAGAGGAATGTGGAAAAGGGTCATGGTTCCTGGTCTGACCTTCAGCAATGAGGTCTTGCTTTTCATGAGGTCTTAGATTTCATGGTCTTGCTGATATTGCCGTTTTTTTTTCATATGACGTTTTGCAAAAGTGGTATGGCATGGTTGCATAGCGAAGATAACTGACAGACCTTATCGTGCAAATCATCACATGCATGTTATGATTTTATTCTATGACTATTCATGACTACAGGCCACGCTCATGGTGCGCTGATGGTCGTTCCGCTTGCTCCACATATAAAAAATTTGGCATTACGGGGCGTGAGTGGATGATGACGGTACATAACTGGTGCAAACATGATAATCATGAGAAGCATGTCATGTAGAACATAAATAGATGCCACACTCATCATACACTCGCAGCCGTTTCGTTAGCTTCAAATATACCAAGTTTGGTGTTACGTGACGTCAGTGGATGATAATTGTATATGACTAGTACAAATATGATAATCATGACATGAGTGTCATGTAAAAACATCACAACATGCCACGCTCATGATGCGCTCGCGGCTGTTTCGCTAGTTCCACATATACCGAATTTGGAATCAGATAGCGGGAGTGGACGATGAAGGCAAATCACACGTCTAAACAGGATAATCTTGATATGCGTGACATGTGAAACACGATTACATGCTACGATCATAGCGTGCTCGTGGCCGTTTCGCTTGCGCGACAGATACCAAATTTCGTATCAGGTGACGTGAATGGACGGTGAAGGTAAATGACACGTCAAAACATGATAATTGTAATGTGCGCTTCGTGTCAAACACGATTACATGCTACGATCATAGCGTGCTTGCGGCCGTTTCGCTAGCTCCACATATCACATACCAAATTTGGTATCAAGGAACATGCGTAGACGACAAAGGTAAATGACATGTCCAATTGTGATAATCATGATATGGCTGTCATGTAAAACATGACGACATGCTACATTCGCAGCGTGCTCGCGACCGTTTTGCTAGATCCCCATATACGAAATTTGGTAGCCGATGACGTGAATAGACGAAGAAGGTAAATGAGACGTCCAAACATGATAATCGTAATGTGCGTGTCATGAGGAACACGATTACATGTTATGCTCACAGCGTGCCTACGGCTGTTTCACTAGCTCCACATATAGCAAATTTGGTATCTCATGACGTGAACAGATGACGGAGGTAAATGACACATTCAAACATAATAATTATGGCATGGAAGTCATGCAGGGCATAATTTACGTTCACTTCGTAACGTTGTGCTTATTTCAATGTGGCATATTAACCTTCATAATTCGTTCTTCACATATCTTCAGTTCCCACTTTACCTAGAATCTGCCAATTTTTTTTGCACTACCTAGTTTCTTGTATGAAAACTTATTTGTCATGTAAAAGACGTGGCGAGGAGAAGCGCATTTATCTGCATTGAGGTACGCGGACTAGCTTTGCGCCAGGCTCCAACAGCATTGACCGCAATGACGACTCCGTTTCACGCAACTTGTTCGTTCGTTTGTTCGTTTATTTGTTAATTAATTTTATTTGTAAACATTGTTACACACTGGCATAGGCCAACAATAGAGCTGCTATAAGCAGCTTCAGGACCTCATATATGTAGCCTCTGATTTCTTTCGCCCAGTGGTGACGGGCTAGCAGACGAACAATCGCAAGGAAATTTGCTGTCTAGGCTTGCACGTTACCCGAGAGTTCATATTGTAGTGCAAATAGAAATAGTAGTTTCAGTACTTTATTATTATTATTATTATTATTATTATTATTAATATTATTATTATCGGTAACAATTGGCGCAGAGGTGGCGCCGTTAAGTAATATGTACTATATGTGACAATAATACACAACAGTTACAAACACAAACACTACAAAACAAGGATGGCGCTTGAGCTTCGCGTTCAAGAGTAGAGCACAATAGCGCAACTAGGCCCTGTGCGAGTCACCTTCTGAATTACTAACCTAGCTTCGGTCTGCCTCAACCGTTTCCTGAGGGAACAAATGACTGTGCCTGCCACACTGGCTGTTTCGATCTAATTTTTACTGCAAGTAGGGTTGAGAAGTGCCCACTGCAGCATAATTTTTCCTTTTGAAAATCAGCAGTGGGGTCTTTACGCGTGCGTAAAGCAACCCGTGAACATATGATTGAGCGCCCTGTGATGGTTGAGCCTTTCTAACACGCACTCGTTGCTCATTTCACATGTTTACAGGCCTGGTGCGATTCTACTCTTTTAGCTCTTAATACTGCATGGATTGAAGCAACTCTTTTACTTCATAAACAAAACAAGTGAAGTGAAACATGAAATTAATATTTTCTTCGAATCAGTTTCGACCATTGGTGTGCCCCTGCGGTATAACACCTAATCGCCACGCAGAGATTTTGGGTTCGATTCTCGCTCGTGCTGAAGTTTTTTGTTATTTATTTTATTGCCAGGTTTCTTGATTTTTTTTCTTGTGATGGACGAGATGATTTTTTCACGCTCGCACTGGAGACGCTGACAACGACGGTGACACCGGAATTTCTGTGAAACGAGCTCGTTAAAGCTATCAAGTTCAAGTAATATACAGCGCATGAACATTATATTTATAAAGTATATGTGAAGAGACAATAATTTATGCTACAATGTGATTTAGGAGCATGATCAAGCACACACTGAAAGGTAGCTCTATCCTCGAACAAAAATAATCCAGGAGAGTGACCAGACGATCGACACAATTTGAGAAGCATATAGCTATAGAAAAACATTTAAATCAGGCGTAGTGAAGTCAATCATTTTCGTGGCATAATTTAGTCTTGATTGGGGTATACAGCAATTATTGTTGACCATGACAGACCTCCAAAAAAATCCGGCGCAATCCAAAAAAGTAGTACGAAACATTACGTCGCAAAGATTCACTGCCAAACGCAAAGTCAATGATGTTCAATGTGAGAATTACGGCATATAACGCACA